>JAUESO010000252.1:0-60009 GCA_030914385.1 Drosophila antonietae
CACACACATAAAATCTATCTAAAACCAAAACGAAAAAAAAAAAAACATAAACATAAACGATATCAACAACAAAGATATGTCCCAATTTGGTTTAGGTGCCAGCAATACGCATTGGGGCTATGGATCGGCGGCGTCTGCCTACTCACCGTACTTAGCCAGCAGTGGACTCTCCTCCTGCACCACGCCCACTTCGGCACAGTTCAACAATCCAGCATTGGGCTTCACCTGCTCATCGAACGATCAGAGCAACAACCAGGACTTTAGCGGCGCTACCAATCGCGATTGCGTGCCAAGTAAGTGGACATAAGCAATTTCTTTTTATATATATTAAATAAAATATTAAATATATTGAAAAGTATTAAAGTGTTTAAGGAACCCCTCAGATATGATTGTAGCTTTCTCTAGCAGAGAAACACATTTGGAGCAATCTCTTGGCAGTCGTATGAGTGCAAAAACTTATTCATAAAGATTCTAGTTTGCCCTATGTTTGCCTATGAGCAATCGATGATCAAGCTATCAGAAAAACTTGCTTGAGAATAGATAATTATTTAAAGCAAACTCGTATACATTTTCATCTTATATTCCATAACTTATGAATATGTTGATACAAGTTAGTCTGTCCTATGCAATAGTGAAAAGAATAAAAATATAAGTAGCACGAAATAAGTCAATTGGGCAAGCAGTAAAATCTTGATAGTATAGATGAAATAAAATCTTTCGTTTTACTTGTTCCTCTTATATTTCATTTTAGTCTTACCACTATTCTAAGCGAAGTCAAAGAGTAGAAAAGAGTAGCTTGCAAATAACTGTTGAACGTTTCATTCCTTGCGTTCTGTTCGAGAGGTTATTCAAAAATCATAATCATAATCATTCGCAGGAGAGACTTTGGTTCTTCTAATCTTTGATTTCTGTTGAGCTTCGTGAGTTAAATTCTTCGAGTGACGCTCTCTCGAACGAGCACCGTTTAGAGAGAGATATGAGTGACGCTGCTATAATGAAGCTCAGTATGTGAGCAAACAAATTCTTCTTATAATATTCACACACTCAATTCTCGAATACAATTCATCTTATTAGCAAAGACAACTTTCGTCTACATACAATAACATGCACAAAAGACGTTTTGCTTTATTTAACTCACTCAATCACTCGTGAATCAACGAGAGAGAAATAGAGCAAAAGAAAAGTATTACGAGCTGATCGCTTTAATTTAATCTCACTTGATATTTATAAATTGTTGCAACAAATTACAATAATCAGCAACGTTTTTATGTATTTCCAAAAATATATATTTTCATTCCATATTTATTTCAAGCATTTATATGACTAACTTTATTTCCACTAGCACTCTATATAACCTCTAACCTGCTCGTTTCTTTGCAGTGCTGCCCGATTCGACGGCCAGTGACTTGGATCAGCTCTCAGCAGCCTGGTTGGCTCGACCAGCGGCCAGATGTCGCATCATAGCTTGCTGGGCGCCAGCGGACAGACATCCATAACATCGACAGTGAATGGAGCGAGCGCTGGCAGCGGCGCCACCGCTGGCAGTGCAACGGGCGCTGGCGGCGGCGGCGGTGGAGCCAATTCGATTCTGGTGCCGCGCTATCATACCAATGCCAGCAACGAGTACAATGTGCATTCCAGCCAGAATGGGCCGCGCAGCCTGAGCGATAGCTCGCAGGCCGAGTCACCGGTGCAGGAGGACTTGCTATCCACCAATACGCCCAATCTGGGCAGCGGCACTGGCGCCGGGGCAAGCAATGGTGGTGGTGCCAATGGTGCGGCGAGTGCAGCTGGCGCTGGCAGCGGTGGTGCGGCGGGCGCATCAGCTGGAGCCGTCAATTCCGCCATGCTGGGCGCCAATCAAAACTTTCCGGGCATTGTGAACCAGGCACAGCATGCCTCCGCCTCGGCCTACGGCGGCGGCGTAGGCGTGGGCGTGGGCGTGGGCGGCGGGCATGGCAGCGGAGCTGGAGCCTCGGCCGCTGGCTGCAATGGCTCGCTGTATCCGGTGCTGCCGGCCAGCCTGCTCTACTCGCAGCTCTACACTGCCGCCAATCAGTCGGCGCACGGCTTTCACTCGCACACGCTGCCGGCGCACGCGTCGCCCAATTCGTCCGTGCACGGCGAGCTGCAGAGCGTCATGGATCACATCAGCAATGTGGGCGTGCGGCAGCAGCACAACATCATGACCGGCGGAGGCGTGGCGCATCCAGGTGATCTGACGCTGATCGGCAACTGTGGCGCATCGGTGCGAAATATCGAGGATGGGAACACCAATCGGCAGGTGGCCGCGCTCGCTGCCCATCGCGGCCACCACAACCCAACTGACAATGGGGGCAGCGTCTGGAGGCCATATTGAGGTCAGGTTCTGTGGTGCGGCTCCGCAGTTCTTTAGTGCCACGAGCACGACGAGGGGCGAGCGGCGGAGAAGCAGCACGAGCCACTGCAAGGCAATGATCATGGGAGCGGGCATCGGGATTTGGGCGGGGATATGGGCGGGAATGGAAGCGGATGTGGAAGTGGAAGCGGGAGTGGGGGCTTGGGTTACTGAGTGTACATTACTGTATATACATTTTATAAATCGTACCAGAACAAGGTATATATATGTATACATATATCTTCTTTTTTTTTTTTTTTTTTTTTTTTTTTGTATGCCAATGATAAGAGGTTTTAGTAGAATTTGTTAGAGTTCATCAAACTCAAAGCTAAAAAAAAAAAATAAAAATAAAAAGAATAATAATACTAAAAATAAGTAACAAGAGAATAAAATACTATAAATGGAAAACTACTTTACGTGTGTATAGCGTAGCAGCATAGCAAAAATTACTCAACTAGCAAATGGATGGTGCGAAGAGCAAAGGACGAGTTTCAGAAACGCTTTCGCCTCAAATTCACAACGATTTCGCTGGAGAGAAAAAGAAATTTCTGGCGAAATTGTAGAGGCACTGAGCGTGCTGAGCATAGATTTGCAATAGATTTTTAGGTATTTAAAAAAAATCGTCGTAGCCGGCGATATCAGCCCCTCGATAGTCATGAAATCCAGCCCCAAAGAAGAAGAAGAAGAGCAAACCGCATCACTACGAATACTAGATACGCAGAAAAACATCGCATACGATGTTATAAATATATATATATACATAAATCTTCTTCTTTTTTTTTTTGTGTAGTTGTTCTCGATGTTTATGATATAGGCTCCTCTAATTTAGATGTTTTACTCTTCGTTTTCATTTCGTTCTCTTGAGTTGACAATTGTAAATTACTGTATAGCAGGAATTTGGAGTGATGGAGTAGCAGGAGTAGCAGGAGTAGCAGGAGACGCGAAGAGGCCCAGTTGAGGGTGCTTGACAGTTAATGCGAAGAGCCGTTGTATATGAGTTCCTAAACCGTAATCCATGTTCGTGAATTTGTTTACTGTTTTCATGTGCTTCGATATGCGTGTGTATGTACTTTAAATGTGTATAAATCTGTGCAATGTAAGCTAAATAATATTTAATCGGCGTATACCTAACATATATATATATACATATATATATGAATGTATACCTATGCAAACACCTATAAATAACGTAAATTTTTTTTGTCTAGTCCATAAAGCTTTACCACTTAAGTGAATGACATCATTATTGGCTATTAGTTTCAGCCTCAATGATTCGAGACGTTGCAGTTGACAGCGTGTAATCGAACTGAAGCATAGAAACAATCTCAACACGATCTAAAGGCATTATATAGAAATCACACAAACAATATCGCTAACTTCAAGATCTTCAAAAGTTGTCAAACAAAAAAGAAATAAATTAAATAAATTTAAACAAAAAAAAATATATAAAAATAAATAAAAACAGTCGTCGCATAAGCGCCACAATGGCGTGGCATTAGTCTTAGAGATCTATTCATTTGCAAATGTCCAGTAGCACATATATTTTTTTTTTAATTAAAGTTGAAATTTAAAATATATAATATTTAAAATATAAAAAAAAAACCAAAACTGGTCGTAAAGTATAATTGATGTATACCAAAAAAAAAGTAATAATAATAATAATAATAAAAAAAATTTTAAAACATAGCAATAAAATAAAAAAAAAAAAAAAAAACTTTGTGTATAAATAGAGACAGCCAAGTCAACTTAACTTGACGAATTTGAATTTTGCATCAACATAGCTATAGCTATATATGTACTTATATAGATATATGTATATGGGACAAATTTGTGTGCAGTGTAAGAAATTGTAATGCAAAATTTGATTTCAGGCAAAAGATTTCAAGCGAATACCAAAAACGAAAACAAAGTAAATATAAAACCAAAACAACAAACAGAACAAAACCAATGATCAGAACTATTTAATTAAAGAAATACATTAATAAAATCATTATGGAAATTAATAACAATTGAGAAATGTGTAATTCTTTGGGACTGGCATGATTCTTGTTGGCTTGCAATCTAGCGGGAAGTATAGCTAAAATGTATTGAGCTAGAGCTCTTTACTTTTCAGCACGACTTTTTGGCCTTAAAGCGCGCGTTTTGCCTTTTATATTTAAACTTTGCTGAGCTGCGGGCGATTCGGTTCGGGTTTGGAGGGCGAGCAATACAAATTGCTTGCCACTTTTTACGACACAATCGGGACAATTGGCAAAGGTAGAATTATATTGGAGACGAGGTGAACAGCAGCTAGCTGCGGTTTAGATTGGCGGGCTACGTAATTTTCCGCTCAATTTATTTCACATTGTGGCAACCAATTAAGCTGCAAACCAGCAGCAGCCAACGAGGCCAAGAGCAGCGGACCAACAGACCAGACAATGGCAACAAACGCGCTCCACCACCATCACCTCCTGCTGCCAACCTTTAGAAGTGCATATGAAGTCAAAGGAGTCGTCTGTGGCTGAGTGGCAATGGAGTCGAAATGTTCAAATACTTTTCAACTACATACATATGTACATATGTATGTATGTATGTATGTACATACATGTATAACCGCAATAGGTTAGTTAGCTGTAGCAGCTGAGTGTGCGCTTCGACTGCTTATGGAGTTCAGATTTGTAGTTGATGTTCGTCTGGGGCAAAGTTTTAATCATTTTATTTGTGTCTACTTAGAAGAATTCGAAAGATGGTTTGCATAGCAAATTAGCAGTCAGGCGGCGCCCCGAAGTATGCAGCACAATTTCTGACTACCCCCAAATGCCATTACCAAGTGTGAGAGTGTGTGTGTGTGTGTGTGTGTGTGTGTGGCAGCGCTGAATAATTAAAAATGTTACCCATTACTTGCGTCGCTTGATAAAATTTCAAACAAACATAGTAAGACACACACACACACACACACACACACGCACACTCATATGTCTTTGGCAGCAACTGAAGAGTAGCTTAGCTGCATGGAGACTGCGAAGCCACTTGAGATGCTGTCTGCGAATCCCATTCAAAATAAAGAGTGTTACTTCTCATTCCTTATCGCTCACTCTCTCCTTCTCTCTCTCTCTGTATCTCTCTCTTCCTCTCTCACTCTATCTCTGCTTGCGTGCCTCGCATACTAACAATTTTCATATGAGCAACAAAGAGTCCCTTGGCAACCGCATTGACTGATTGACGAACTGAAAGCAGCGCTGAACTGTATGATATCGCTTGCTGTCATACATAAGACTTGGCTATATGGATACCTTATAGGTAGTATAGCTCAAAGAAAGTTCATATACTAATAGATCATTTTCGACGCTATAGTCTCGCTTGCTGCTCAGCAGAGTCCAAGTTATGATCACATTTCAGCAATGTTTACCTGCCTCTAAATACAGGGTATATTGTAGCACATAAGTGCATGTCAAGCTACTCATTTGCTGCTGCTTTAATTAAGGCGATAAAGCTGAGCCAGCGAGCGGTAGAAAAAGAAAGATTAAATTAAATTAAAAAATATCAAATGAGTAGCATGTTAGAGCGGGTATGCAAATTAGCGAACAGCTTAAGAAATTACTCAAAAAATATATAAAATTTATATATACCATATACACATATATCTATATATGTATGTATGGATATGTGCACACACATGTCTAGCTGTGTGTGTGGTTTGCAACCCTCAGGTGCGCGTACAACGACGACAATCATCTTCCTGAGTCGCTTCATTTGCTAAAAAAAAAAACTTTGTATCTCAATTATGCAAGTGATGAGCATGTGTATATATGTGTGTAAGAGTATATACAAATTTTATGATGATACCAATTAAAGCCACTCACATGACAGCCAACGTGCAGCTGCTGTGTGTCTTGGCGCACGCTTAATTAGCAACACCTACAACAAATTCCAGCCTTTACCCAGCCCCCTTGGCAATGCCTTGGAAAGCGGCATAACAAACTTTTTAATTATGTGATAATATATTTAACTTGTTTATGCAGCCCCACCCACGGCCCCGCCCCCTTGCGCCCCTTGCGCCTTTGCTGCTTGCTTTATTGACGCCGTCGAACGTCAACTGACAAAGCATTGAGAGCATGCCCGTCTCTGGCACACCGAATATGAAATTGTCTTTATTTAATAATTGTTATTAGCCGAGAAAGTGTGATTTGAGAATTTAAGAAGAAGCAGTAAATGCACAAATAAATTAGCCAAGAGGATGTTGTGAGAATCTCTGTAGATAAATATCCTAAGCAAGTAACTGAAGCATGATTCCAAATAACATATTTAAGGAATAGGCTTGTGCTTTATATTATATATTTTCCTGCAGTAAATTAATGTGAGAACATGATTTTTGTGAATTGTTAATAACATGATCTATTGAAATTTTGTTTAATGATTGGATAATTGACAGAAACTTAACTTCTCTTATGAGCTTAAGGTTTATAGCGACGTGGATGACTGACTGATCATACACTAGGGTTGATGATAATATATCCAAATATCAATATATCGATATTTTTATACAAAAAAAATATATTTATATCGTGATATTTTTTTTCCCAAATATCGAATATTTTTGCGATATATTTGATATATCGTTGGTCACACAAATTGTCACACAAATTGTGAGACATTCTGAATCAAAATGGTTAAAACGAATTATTCAGATTTCAAAAATGGAACAGCAAAATGCAATTTATGCCCTAAAATAATAAAAACAAGTTGTAACACATCAAATATAGCAATGCATAAAAAAAAACAACATTATGATGAATTTAGAAGACCAAGGTGATAGCTTCGAAAACGACCACAATAGGTCAATATTAAAAGTACACATTGCGGAAGAGGGAACTTGAGATGTAACGCAGCTTGCCACAAACTTCTTGGGAAAGCAATCCGATCATTTTTTGGAATTCTCATAAGGCCATCGAAGATCAATTACGATCAGCCCCTGGTAGCTAGGTGCCTTTGGAGCGACTTGCTTCGCCAATAAAATGAGTTGTTTGCGGCTCACGAAGTCGTATGACGTATTCTCGCATATCAGAACGCGGTTTTTTTTTTTTTTTTGTATTAAACTCTGAGTACTTAATACTGTTCATTATTATTATTATTATTATTATATTAAAATAGTTATTCTTATTATTCTTTCTTTTTTTTTTTTGTCGGATTGTAAAGTTATTGTAGGAAAAAGTTTTAAAAATATCCAAAATATCGATATATCGATATTTTTAAAGTTGAATATCAAATATCATTTTGATATTTTTTCAAAACTTAAAATATCATCGATACGATATTTTAAAAATATTCAACAACCCTATCATACACCTAATATATGTTTGGAAAGTTAGGTTTGAAATATTAATATGTGGTTAAGAGTTCTCAGAGTGCTACAGCTAGATAATACATAAAGAGTACAAAAATATATTTCATAACATTATATAAGTATAATAAAGCTATATCTTCGGAAATCGACGCGCTCATACATACTGACGGACAGACGGACGGACGGACATGCCTATATCAACTTTCCTCGTCACCCTGATCAAGAATATATATACTTTATGGGGTCTGCCTGCTACATACTTTTAACAAAACCATTTCCCATTTTCAATGGGCTCAGGATATAAAAATACAATTTAATTGATTAATCATAGTAAATAATTTAAATATCTTGATAATATTTTGTAATGTCGAAACTCAATTGAAAGGCTAGGTTTTTTTGTTAATTTTTTTTTTTTTATCAGTGAAAACGCAATATGCTAAAGTTCTATCTCAACAGTAGGAATATGTTAAACGAGTATAAGCAAGAAGTCATAAGACATCATCTCGCACATTCATCACTTTTATTTCATATTCTATTTTAATATTCGATATTAGTTTTTCTGAGTTTGGGTTTCGTATACCCTGGCTTGTCGACTATGACCTGATTTGATGCCTAAATGGTCAGAGTCATTCAACACCTTGCACCCGAAACTCCTAATTTCCTCTGATTTATTTCAACTATAGTTACTCTGATGATCTCTTTGCTGATGACTCTAAATATCTCTCTTCAGTTGATGTTAGTTGCATTGCTAATATCATTACTATTACTATTACCATTACCATTACCATTGTTAATCCATCACATCCCTTCGTTGCACATTTGCTAACAAACTGCTGATACTCTATACTAGAGTGTACAAAAAATACATAAAAATACTTGTAATCCCACAAACGAAATACAACAGCAACAGCAACAGCAACAACAACAACTCTAACACCAACAGCACCACCAACACCACCGCCAGCAACAACAATAACAACTACAACAACAACAACAACGAACGTTAACAATTCAAATGAGCAGAAAAGTTCCGAATGACTCCCAAATGGACTCAGTTGCAGGTGAATGGCCAGCAAAATATTGCAGAGATTTTGGTCGGCGCAAATTATGCGACGACTCTCTCTCTCTCTCTCTCTCTCTCTCTGTCTCACTCACATGCATTCTCTTTTTCTTTCTCGCTCTCCTTGCCACTCTCCCTTTGCTTTCTTTCCCTCACTCTCTTTATCTTGTTGGTGCATTTGGAAATCTGTTGCCGCAACTCGCGTTGTTCGCAACGCGCAAATATTTAACGGCTGCTACATATGTGCACCCTGCCACATACACACACGCACACACACACACATAGGCACTCTATATATGTACATATGTATGTGCACACACAAACGCTGGCGCTGACTAAAAGGTATGAAAACATTCTTTGCTGTGGTTTCCATTGTTTTTCTACATTTCCGTTTGGTTGGCGTTGCATTTTTGGCATTCGCGCTTTGATAGCCTCCCCGGTGGCAATGGCAATCGCAGGTCGTAGGTCGCAGTTCGCAGGTCGCAGGTCGCCGTTAGCCAGCGGCCTCTGGCCAGTTCACATGGTTTACGGTTCACCGTTGCCCAAATGAAAGGATAAATGAGCTCAAAGCTACATTTCTCTGTGCATTATTTGCTCTGTCATTGTTATTGGGGCATTTGAATAAATCGAATGCCCAAATACATTCAAGCCCAAATCGAATTTCCTCTCATTTATCCACTAAAGTTACTTTAACTTTCGCTATTGTAAGCTTGAAACTTTGTCCGTTGCAATAGCTCTGATGACTCTGCTCGCAGTTTTTAGTCTGATAATTACCTCTTGAACAATATTTTTCTTACATTCATTGAACTGATAAGCATAATTAATTATAATAAATTTCTATAAACCTCCTACACAACAGTCTCATCGATCTCTGCTCGCTGCCATCTGTCTATCGAATCTTTGAGTTCGATAAAAATCGATTTTATTGAGCACTCTTAGTTCAATACTCTGTTTGCTCGCTCTGTTCGGATAGTTAAGCTAAGACCATTTAGAGTTGCTTTATCAACTAATTGAAATGTATTTCATCCGCACGACTCCTGTTTATCTGAGCCTTCAAGCCCCAAGGACTCCCAAAGCCCTCCCCGCCCATCCGCTGACCAGTCGACAAGCAATCATCGGCCACATTTGTGTTTAGTGTTGGCATTGCAATTTTTGGACAAGGCAAATAGATGCGCCATCGAAGTCCACATGCAGTGTCTGCCTCTGGGAGGAGACTGGATGGACAAAACTGTCAGACAAATCAAACTCAACTCTCAACGATTGGAGCACGTTTTCAATATGGTTTGTTAGTGTGGCCACCACGGCGTTGCTGCTGATGAATGTCGATGTGAATGTGAATGTGACTGTGACTGTGAATGTGACTGTGAATGTGGATGGAGTTGTGGATGCGTCTGTGGGCAACGGACGGATATATACGTACATATATGGTGGCGCTGTCAGCCGTATGTGGAGAGGGTCGGATGTCACCTTATTTTGAGGGCTGCTGGTTCGTTCGGTTTTTGGTTAGTTTTTCGAGCATGGCCCAAATGCCGAATATTGATTTGAATCAATTAATTCGTGCGGTTGTCGCTGGAATTACTCCCTCGAATCTAATTAATTTTAATGCTCCAATACATACAGAAAATTCACACACACACACACACAGAGAGAGAGAGAGAGACATAGGCGACAGTTTGGCAACGTTTTAGTTAGTCGCAACGAACGAAAATGTATATTGAAGTCGAATTATGCAATTTGCTACTAAATTGATTGCATTTGCACAGCTGCAGATTTGGCTGGGCAAAGGAAAGAGACGGCGTGTGCAGCTAAACAGAGATGGCATACACTAGAGCACATAGTAAACAGTCGAACTATATACAGAGACATGCATGCATATGTATTGAGTGGAATAAAGTTATTACAGACTAAAACAAAAAAAAAGGAAGAGAAAGAGAAAAACAAATAAAATGTTGGTTCATTAAAAACTAAGTCTGGACTCAGATGGGGCTGTGACTTAATCCGATTCGATTTGAATTTAAAGAGATTTTTGTAGAATTACTTTATATGAAATTAATATATGAATATATTGGAATATGAATTGTATGGATATATATAACTTATGGGAATTTATATGTCAATAGAAAAACCAAGGTTTATTTACATATGTAATCATCGATTGTCGCATCGATCCCATGTAGCATATATAACATACGATAATAACATCCTATAATACCCTTCTGGCTGTTGCTCTTTATATTTCTGAGTACTGCTCTTTTATGTGTTTCTCATCAATTCAGAAAGTCCCATAGCTATTTAACTTAGTCTCCCAGTAGATCATCAAAATTATTAGATAAAAATAAAAAATAAATCTTATTAAATAAAATTTATTTGTAATCATACTTTAGTAGGTTATATTATTTTTTTTTTTATTTATTTGTTAATTTTTTTTATATTATTTAAGCGGAATTTATATTTTGGAACTACTAAAAAAGAAAGAAAAACAAAAAGAGAGAGAGAGAGAGAGAGAGAGAGATGGAGAGAGAGAAAAGTACGAACTCTAATATGTGCTTTAAGTTTTTATATTTATTAATTATTATTGTTAATTGTAGTAAATTTGTTTGTTGTTATATAAGTTATAAGAACAATAAAAAGTGTTACTTAAACAAATTTTTCCTTCTCTGCAAATGTTGACTCTTGAACGAACTTTGCAATTACGAATAATGTTATATGTGCAATATTTAAATATATTATATATAAATACAACATATTTTCTTTATCTGCATATTTGCTTGCAACATCTATGGCAACTCTCTCAATTCATCACAAAAATTAAACAAATATAATTTGTATATCATTTGCATTTGCATTTCTCTCTCAGTGAATAGAGTATTTATATTTTCGTGGTGTTCGGCAGCATGATTGCATTTAATTTTGCATATATTTATATTTTAAATTGGCGGCAAAAATCATATTTCATATTTAATAAAATGCGCTGCATGCATTATTATTATATTCATTATATTAAGCATATTTCTATTATTTTCGGCTGGAAGCAATCAAAACTGTTCAACATTCAGAGCGCTGACCACTCCAGCCAAACGCACAAAAAGCGAAACTCGTTGCGTTTACCGCACAAAAGGTTAACCCATACACACGCACACACACGCACACACACACACACACACACACACACACACATTGTTGTTGTTCATGTTTTCGGCAGCAGCAGCCGCGACTATGGCACCAAAAATGATTTTGATTTTTGGCAATTGCAAAATAAATACGATCATTTTAAAATAAAATGGCAACAACAATGCACAAGTGTGCGTGTGTGTGTGTGCGTGTGTGTGCGTGTGTGTGTGCCTGCATACATGTGTATGATATGATTTGAATACATTTTGGGGACCCGGGCAGAATGATTTGAAATCGTTTTGCGGTTTTTACGAGTTGCAAATCATTTTAATTAAAATATCAAAATTAGAAAATGGAAAATGATTACATTATTCATTAGTTTTCATTACGCATGTTTATTTATTAGCAAACATTTGTGGCTCGTTGCACTTTTCGTTGCGTTTGCTGCACGCCTGGCGCCATCTAGCGGCGCCTGTTGCGCCCCCAAACAAAAAAATGAAAAAAAAAAGAAAAAAGAAAGTCGAAGAGGAAAAAAAAAGTAACCATAAGCAATTTTCATAAGCAGCGAAAAGCTTGCAAAGTTTTCTTAACTTTTCCCACCGAGCAGCAGCAAAAAAATTACTTCCGAAATGCTTGAGGGTTGCCCAGTACTCGGGTGTGTGTGTGTGTGTGTGTGTGCGTGGATATTGCTGCGCGTCTGCGCATAACTTTTAACTTAGACATTCACCCCCTTACAGGATCTGACTTGGCGTTTCCTTAGCGCAACCAAGTCCAAGACGTTGGCCAAGGCGCAACTTTGCATTGCTTGGCGGAATTTTTTTTCTTACTTTTCGCAGCCAGCTGATTTTTTTTAGAGCTGAGTTGCCGTCCAAAGCTAACAGATGGCGCCAGCTAAAAGCTTTGCGTTCCTCGAAATCTTAGGTAAATGGTTTCCTTTATTCTCTGGTTATTTGCTTTCTTCTTTTTTGCCAATCTATATTTATTTTTGGCAAATATTTTCATATGAAATGATAACTGCTAGTTCGAAGAAATCGCCATTATTTTATCTGCACACACACACAAACACACGCAGGCTTTAAGGGTAAGTCTCACACACACACACACACGCAGAGAGAGAGCCGCCTCATGCTCTGTTCGAGCGTAAGGCATTTCGACCAATTATAAGTTGTGGTTAACCGCAACATTTATTCAAGAAAATGTTCGGCATATGCCTGACTGGGCGTGCGTGCGAGCGAGCCGGCAATAGTTCAAGAGCAACGGACTGGGTTGGCTGAGCATTCGCTCAGCGACTCGGAAGTCGGAGGTGGGAGACGGAATGATGCGAGTGAGTTGTGTCTGTATGTGGAAACTAGAAAGCTGGAAATATCATTGAACTGAGCTAACTGGCTGGCTGCTATACCATATTAAATATTTATTAAATAACAAATAATTCGATGGAAAGCATAGGAAATAGGGTTGTTGAATATTTTTAAATCGTATCGATGATATTTAAAGTTTTGAAAAAATATCAAAATGATATTTGATATTCAACTTTAAAAATATCGATATATCGATATTTTGATATATTATCAACAACCCTATTAGGAATTCCATCAAGTAAGATTCAGAAATGCAAGGAATTAACGGATGGAGTAAAGGGCATACATACATTTCTTTTTATATGGAAGTGGAAATGCGAAGTTAGTCACGAATCGAACTTGTTCAGTTTTCAGCTAATGAAAATTTTATTTAATTTACATTTTTTTTATAGAGATTGTAGTAAATATTTATTAATAAAAATAAATAGAGAATGGATTAGTTATTGTATTACAGTAAAATTAATTATTTTTAATTTAAGATGCCGTTCATTGATTTACTTTTAATTATCATGAACATGGCGCTCGAAATGAAGCTAACAATTTGTATAGAGAATCTTAAATTAAAAATAAAATAGAATAGTATTTAATATTATTTTTATTATTTAAAAAAATGTATTTTTTTTTTTAATAGAATTTTCAAATGAAAATATTAATAATGAACAAAGTCTAGAGTAAATGTATTTGCAGTTATTATTTATTTGATAAATATTATTATTATTATTATTTATTGGTATATATTATTATTTATTTTTATTTGTATTATTATTATTATAATTATTATTATTATTTATTTTTATTTTTAAATACGATTTCAAAGCAAATATATTTGCAGTTAGAACAGCAGAGATTCGGACGAGCGCTGAGTCCTCAAGTGCTCATATTTAAGTTAAAGCAAGACGGAACAATGAGTAGTAGCTCCTAAAAACGCTCTTATATTTTGATCAACTTGTTACATCAACCTAACTTAGCCTTAGCTCAGCTGTCTGTGAGCAGAGCAAAGACTGGGAGCAGATGCATTTGTAGTTCAAGCAGCAGAGACTTGTGCTAATGCTGAGCAGACTCCATAAGCGCTCTTATATAAACTCTTATACATTGATCAAAGGTTCAAATTGTAAAAAATTGCAGCCTCAGCTCATCTGTGTTTGAACTGAACTGTAACAGATCCAAAAGCATTGCAGCTAAAGCAGCAGTAACTAGATCAGAAGTGCTCAAGCATTCTTATAAAAACTACTTTACTCTGATCTAATGTTCGAGCTAAGCAGTTTACCAGTAGCCTTAATTCATCTGTCTCTAAAGTTAAGTGAGACAGATCCAACGTATGTGATAGAGCTAAAAAAAACACTTAAGCTAGCGCATATCGAAAGAGCGCAACTACTTTTATAGGAGAGCTAACGCATGAATAGTATATGAAGATATTTTTCTCTTCTTATACTTTCAATTGCAACCTCAGCTCGTCTGCATGTGAACTGAACTGAACTGAAAGCAAATGCTAATGAAGTTAGAGCAGCAGAGCATTGGACTAGAGTAAATTCCTTAAGCACTCTTATAAAAACTCTTATATCTTGATCAACACATTAGCATATGAAATTTACAGCAGCTTCATCCCATCTGTCTGTAAACAGAACTAAAGCAGAGCAGGCGAGCGCTAAGGAGCGCCCTCACGCACTCTTATACAATCTCTTATACTTCGATCACACTATGAACATTACATGCAGTCTTAGCTCAACTGCTAGTGAAATGAATTAGCTTTAAGAGCGATTGGCATTGCAGCTAGAGCAGCCGAGACTTTAGCTAGAACTTATTCTGCAAGCGCTCTTCTCTGTGCTCTTATACCTTTATCAAATTGAGAAATTTACTTCTCAGTCTTATCTCATCTGTCTGTGGCATTGGCATCAAAGACGTAAGCAACTTAGCTCAGTGCCTTGGCATGTTGAATTAATAGTTTTGCAGGTTGAAACGAATCGCCTTTTGTTGGGGCAGCGGGAGACACTAGCTCGGCAAGGCTGCCTGGAGCCAGTCTGGCAGCCAGGCAGCCACAGGGCCAACGTAGCGACATTAGTTTAGCGTAAAATCCATTAAAAATCCATTCTAATATATGTCACGCTAAGGCAGCGCATGCCACAGCGCATAATGAGTGACGGGCGGTTGGGTGGTTCAGGGTGGTTGGGTGGTTGGGTGGTTGGCCTCAGCTGACAGCTTAAAATAAGATACCACATGCTCTTTGTGCGCTGTCTTTGCACTTTGCTCACATTCCCCACTTTCGCAGTTTTTGCCACTTTTTCGCTTTTCCACTTTACCTTTTGGCTTAAGTGCGACGATGCCATTTTTCAGCGAGCCGCAGAACGATGCGAGGTGGTGGTGCTGGTGGTGTTAGTGGAGGTGGAGTAGGTATTGCCACACTAATGAAACTACGAGATTGAGGGACGAGCATAAAGCCAAAGCAGCTTCAATGTGCTACTGCTAAAAATTTTGGCATGCTCAGCAGGCGAGCCCCACCCAAACTCTGCATGTTATGGCCGCCGCTTTTTATTGATTTCATAAAATTTTTATTAATAAACATTCGTTAAATATCCTGGCTTCAGAAAATTGAAACACTGCGGAATTTTTTAATGGAAGCAAACAGCTAGCCGAAAAAAAAAAAGAAATAGAAGAAAAAAAATATATGAAAATAATAATAAAAAGACGAAAACGAAATTCAAACCAGCAACAACAACAATTGAGCTCAAATCAGCGTAATAAAATGTGCCAAGAAGAAGCTGCTGAAGGAGCTAAAGTTGCTGCTGCTACTCCTGCTACTCCTGCTGCTGCTGCGTCTGTGGCAGGAGGCATGCGGCAGGCGGAAGCGCCAGCAATTAAAATGGCCTCGTCGACCAAAGAGACTTCAAAAAATGCCAAAAAGTTCAAATACTAATGAATTATCCTTTATTAGGATAATGTATGATGTGGTTCTCTGAAGAGTTTGCCTTTTCACGCAGCACCAACAACAACAACAACAACAGCAACAAACAACGTCGACAAGTCGAAAATGTTTCGCTGGCTTTTACATAGACTTACAACAGTAAAAGAAGGATCCATATGCTAGTCGAAGCAGCTTGAGCAGATAGTGAGTAAATGTGAATATATAATCATAATCATATATAAATAAATTATAAAATATATATATATTCAATTCAAGTTTAGGCACAAACATAATCAAAAGTAAAGTGTATTAGAAATTCGTTGTGATGCTGCAATGCCAAGTTCTTCTTCAGTTGTTCTGTAATGTAGCGCTCTGACGCTCCGGACTTATCTCCGCCTAGGGTTGCCAGTCACTTGTTGGCGATGGTGGTGGTGGTGATGGTGGTGCTGGTGGGAGGGCTGGATTTTGGGGCAACTGCGGCTAGGATACTGTTGGCAATTTATGAAAAGAGCCAAATTAATCAGACTAATAACGAAAACACGCCGACGAAAAGGCGGCTGGGCACAAAAAAGAAATGGCTCGCAAGGGCGAATGCGGGTGTGGATTCGGATGGTGCGGGTGGTGCGGATGCCACTACGAAGTGGAGTGCTCTGATGAACGCAACAACAAGCAGCAAAAACTTATGCAAAGTTTTCTTAATGAAAAGATTTACGATGGCAATACTCAAAATTAGCAAAAACTGAGGTTGTGGTAAACAATAAGCGCTGGGACGAACTGACAGCGAGAGCGAGAGCGAGAGTGAGCGAGAGATGCCGGCCGTAGCCAGGGGGAGTGGCAGTGGGCGACTGAACTGGACTGAACTGGATAGAAGTAGTAGCTGTTGCCTGGCTGGATACTTATAAAGTTTTTACAGCCAGTGCAGACTTCACCGCCAGCGGTTGAAATAACAAACTTTATGAGAAATTTGTGGACCTTCTTGTAGTTTTTCTGTTCCAGTTTGTTGCCGTTGCCGTTTGCTGTATGCGCCTTGGGCAACTGACCAGGGCTGCACTCATTTTTGTGGTCAACTGTGGGCAGTCGATAGAGCGCTCTGGCCTAGCCGGCCCAATTAGCATTCATCTTTGAATAAATATATAAATCTATATACATTCTGTTGACTCATGAGCAACGCACACCAAAAATTAGAAAGAGATGGACAAAGAAAAAGAAGAAGAAAAAAAGAAACAATAATCGAAAAGTGAACTAAATATGAAATTAATAAACTGCATTGCTGCCATGACAACGTGCAACCAGATTTTGAGCATTGCGGACAAGGCTTAGAGTTTAGCTAGCCAGACGCCATTGTGCACGCTCGCCCGAGCAGAGATTATTAAAATAATTCGCATGACATCAATTCACTTGATTAGAAACGATGATCTGACCAATCAATGCTTGACCAAAACATATCCAATACTTGTTGACTAATTAGAGACATGGAATTAGTAGTAGTAAAGCAGTTCAGAGTAGAGCAAAGAATTATTCAACTGACCGCCGAGTAGAACAAACATAAAGCTTGATGAATTATCGAGAGACATGGAAATAGTATAATTATATAATAGAATAGTATAATAGTAGAAGAGACATAAATTCTGTCGATATGGAATACGAATTACATATTTAGTTACCATTGAGAGATATGGATGGAGAAGTTAGTAGAGCTCAGCAATTCATTTGATTGGGAATATCAAACTGATATAGTTAGTAGTTGTTCGTAAATTAATAACTTTCTTTCTGCTTTACAAGAAATATTCCCATAGCAATTTCCTGATACCCATTGAAAAATAACTTAATTTAAACTCCATTGCAGATATGCAACAATGCCATTTAAAGGGTATATAAGATAGTATGAATGTGTATAGAGTATCGATAGACATGGAAATTTTAAAACAATTATCGATATGAACTCACAATCTAGCTGACTGTACTAGACTAAATGATACGCCATATTTAGTGACTATCAAGAGAAATGGGAATAGTAGTAGATCGCATTAAAATAACTCGCATGTTCATCAGTTCATTACATGACTAATAAATATTCCATACCTGCTGATTATCGCATTACCTTTTTGGAAAATTTAATTACTGGATGGTTTTTTACGCAAAAAGTCCATAGGCGCATTCTCCAATAGATTTATAAAACCTTGAGTATACAAATGCCCGGAAACTTTTAAAATTGAGGTTTTTTGCATAACTAATAACACATAATATAATAAAACACAAAAAATGTTTTAATTATGGATGCCAAATCAAACGCGATATTAGAGAGTCTGCATGCATTATCATACAAAACAAATTTTTTTTCAATATTGTTTTTAAACTGTTTTCAAAATTAAAAAAAAAAAAAATCTGAAATGATGCCCAACTCAATTTTATTTTATTTTATGAATAATAATACAATTTTATTATATTTTAAGTAGAATAAAGCTATGCACCCCCAAAAAAATATTATTGTTATTATTAATTTATATTTTTAAAATATATTTTATTTAATTTGTTTGTGTAAATTCATTTATTTTATTTTATTTATTTATTTATTTTTAATTTTGATATATAGCTCGAAAATAAAATAGAAAAAATTAATATGGGCTGAGAACGTAAAGGCTTCGCTATTCTGATTATGATGATGATTAGTATATACAGGGTGTCGCAAAAGTCGCGTAAGAAGTAATGTTTATGGAAAACAAGGATTTATGCTAAATATTCATACTTTTTAAATATAAGCCCGTGTTTGCTATTCAAATTAATTCTTGTGTGTTTCTGAGATATCCTGTATATCTACTTTGATATATATAATCAAATAGATCAAGTTGCCAAATGAAAGTTTATTATGGAATAATTATTAAATATTTCAAATTTAGTATATACTAACAATGCACTAACTATTGTCTGTCTAAATCACAATTAAATGAGCAAACTAAGTGCACTAGAATATTGCAGAATATTGCAAATCTCAATGATGTCTGCCTTGCATAAAGTGTATATAAATTTCTATATTAAATATATTTATTAAAAAAAAAAAAAGAAACTTTTACTATTCACATATTTAAAAACCGCAAAATATTTTGTTTTCTTAATAAAAAAGACTTTGAGATTTGTGTGTGTTGAAGTCGCGTAAGTATCAATTCACATTTTCTTAACTGCTACAAATTGAATTGAATTTCTTCTTTTATTAAAATTTTTTTTAAAATCGATTCCATGGAATGCCACAAATACCACTTCCTTTAGCCCACACCCAGAAACCCTTCCACACGAGCAGCAGCAGCAGCAGCAGCATAAATATATACATATATAGAGCAAAAAAAGAAGGGTTAAAACAATAGAAAATGTTCCCAGCGACAATGTGAACCAGAAACACGACGAGTTGGGCTGGGTCTCTCCAGTTGGAGTTGAACTTGGAGTTGAAGTTCGCATTGGAGTTGGAGTTGGAGTTGGGGTTGGGGTTGGGGTTTGGGTTAGATGGCTCAAGCTTCGCCAAACAATTCTTTATGTGTATTACGCTGGGAACGTATTTAACGGCCCGTTCAGCTGTTGTACTCTATATAGTATGCCACGTTTACTCCCAGCCCCTGTCCACGTCTGGCGTCTGGGCGAGCCAAATCATTATTACAACAACAATGAACTCTAAGCGCTGCTGTTGCTGCTTCAGCTTGTGTTGCTGCTGTTGCTGTTGCTGTTGCTGTTACTGTTTCGACTTCTGCATCTGTTTTCAACGCCGTAAGCCGTGCGCCCCATTTGCTTGGCATTTTTCAACTGCTGCAGTCGTGCCCGCCCGTCCGCTGTGGCTCAGACGAACCCAGTGCGGACATCGAATCCTTTCGTTCATAAATCAAGTCTTTGGTTTAATTAAATCTTGTGTTGGCGGTAAAAACGCTGAAAGAAAAAAGCAAAATGAAGCAAACAAAACAAAAATCAGCTAACAATATACTAGCACGACTAGCATATACCCTATACTCAAATATTTGCTCAACAAGTTCTTCATCATTTCATGTAAAATTAATATCAATTGAAAATATATAAATTTTCTATATATTTTTATATTTTTCTGACCATCAAACATAGTCTCCACTTACGTAGTATTACAGATACCAGCTACTGCTTCTGCCACAATGAGTACAAGAAATGTGAGCCAAATATTGTACATAGCTGCAGGCGCTCACTGTATAGGAGCGCAAGCAAAGGAGTGGCGACAGACTGTTAGGAGTGACTGTTAGGAGCCAAGCTAAGGGCAATGCCAACACAACGTCACGTTATAAAATTTCGCCGTGGTTGGCCTTCTCACATTTTCTTTTTCTAGCTCATTTCCGCTCTCTGGTTTCCATGCTGAATTTTTAGGCTCTGCACTTGAAAGCATTTACAAAAATACCAAACAAAATTAAGTCTTTTTTTGCTGAGGAACTTTAAGCATAGTAATATGTAGCACATATATAATAATATATAAAATTTACATATATTTTATAATAATATACTAAACATGTATATTATTCATTATTACAAAACTGCAGCTAAAAATTAGATAAATATAAATACCTATTCATTTATATTTTAGGCATATCTCTCAACGTTTCAAGTTTTACGCTCAATTCATGAGATCAAACGAACAAAACAGAAATCCATATTAGCTCACTCTCGCTCTGTGTAAGACACTTCGTTTCTTTTCATTTTGGTTTTCGGTTGAGCGTCTTGAGTTGAACTATTCGTGTGAGGATTTCTTTTTTAGGGAGTGTACGATTGACTGACGCTCGCACCATTAGGCTCAGTAAGTGAGCTGATAATCCAAAGAGTCTATGCAAAGACTCTTCACATTCACATATACTTGCACATATTCATACTCACGTACGCTATTGATGTGCTTTGCGAACAATACTATAAAAAATAGAAAAAAAGAATAAATAGTTTTCATTCCGATCACAAACGAGCTCCTTGTCGAGCCAACGCAATCGGCTATACTCAGAGTTTTTTCTCAAAGTGTGAGTAAAAGATCGAGAAACAATTAACAGATATTTGCGAGCTCTGATTTCTCTGAATCATCACATGATATTTACAATATATTTTATAGCTAATTATATTTTTAAAGCAATGCAAGACATATCAGAAACTATTAATATCTTACATTTAATGTATATTTATTTGAATAAATCTTTAAAAAAAATTTTGGATCTGAGAAAAATTACTTCTCAATGATAAATACTAATAATAACTTACAATGTATAACATAACAATTTTTTAAGTTTTCCAACAAAATTTTTAGTTCATTTTATTTTATAACTTTAAAAATTTTTCAAATCTGTAAAACCAATTTTCAGTCAATATTTTATAACTTATAACATAAAAAATGTAAACAATTTTGAAAACTATTTTTCAGTTATATATTTTACAAATAATAACCTTAAAAATTTTAAACTATATTTAAGTCATATATTTTCAATTATATAAACAAGGATTGTTGGCTGACCTGAGTTTTCTTGCCGATATCTTAGCAAATAAATTCAAGTATGAACTAAAGAGCTAATGAATCCATTGTCTTATATTGTCAAACTTTTGCTATCATTTAAAATCCATGTAAAATTTTGCTGCTGTAAAATTGAATATTGTTGTTCCATGAACGCTAAATGCAGGGAATGGGTTTAGCTATTGCCGTTGTCGTTCGCGTTCTGGAAAGAGCAGAGCAAGCAAAGTGTAAAGATAGACGGGAAAAGGCGAGCATTTAAAGTCACGGAACTAAAATGTGAGAAGCCGAAGAGCTAAAAACAAGTGATGAAATATAGTGAAAACCGAAAGGGAAACGTTAAATTGAATGCAGGACACGTTGCAGGATTTATGGCCAGAAGAAGCAGCCGCCAAACCCAGACTAATAAACACTGAGAGCGAGGAATTAACACGAGGGCAGGAGAGTGAGAGAGCGGGGTAAAGGACAAGCAAGACACGACAGCAGCAAAGTGGCTGTGAGAATTATAGGCAAATGCCAGCGGCATTTTGGCCAAATATTACGTGATGCAATGTGCTGACGGGTTGCCAATGGGAGTTGAAAACTGAAGTTGAATTTGGATCTAGATTTTGGATTTGGCATTTGGATTTGGACTTGGACTTGGACCTAGACCTGGTGGTTGACTTGGCGATTCGGCCGTGCGGCAAACGGCAAATGAAACGCAACGAAATGTAATGAAATCCTTTACCGTAAGAATTTCATGGACGTCAACACGTGCTACGAGACAGAGCACCGTTGACAGCCCACTCCAGCCCTACAGCTCGTCGTCGCATCGGTGGCCACAGTCGCAGCCAAATCCCCTTTTTGGCACAACTTGTAACAATTTCCAATTCATATGTTGCCAAGGCAGCGCCAGGCTCGACCCGAGCTCGATGATTTATGGTGGACGCACGCGAATACGAAATGAATGGCGAATACCACGCCACGTCCTTGGACTTGGAAGGCCTCAGCTTCAGATTCAACTCCAGCTCCAGCTTCGGCATTGGCTTTAGCTTCACTCTGTTTAATCATTCAATAGGCAATTTGTTTGGCTCGCTCGCCGAACGCATCGAAATGAAATGAAATGAAATGTTTTACACATTAGACGCCGACGAGGCACAACTACTTGCAGTTGGGCCTGCTCGGCTCTGGTCATGCATCTTCAGCAGGCATATTTAATATCATTTGTCTTGTCTACGGACTCCAGAGTGCGGTTTGAATGCCTTGGCTCAGCGCCTTCCAGTACCTTCCCAGCCCAGCCCATGGCAGTGTCGTCTCATGTGTGAGGGGCGGGGGCTGGAGTGTAGGTCGGGTCGGTTCGTGTTGTGATTTATGATTATCAAAGTATTTGTTACCTTTATGTCCAAGTTATTTGCTCGCACATAAATCATTTCGCTAACCCAACTTTGGCGCTTTGATTAATTTGTTCAATTGCTGTCGCGATTGGCGCCTGCGATTGGCGGCGTGAGCCCCCTACTATGCCAAAGCATTAACGTGGCCAACATAACTCACCCAAGCGGTCAACAGGCAACGCACAAATCAGCTTGGCAAACGCAACTCGAATTTATTTTTATTAGCCAAGCGATATGTATTTATAAAAAATATATATTTATATCTAGTAAATTTATATAAATTTATAGAAAAAATAAATTTTAATAAAAACTATTAAAAAATATGTTGATATTTATTTTAAATTCTTTTAATATAATTTATCTTTATTATTCAACTTTTAAACAAATTATTTCAGGCCTTTGAAATTTTCTACATTTTTTAAATCATTTATTTATTTATTTATTTATTTAATTATTTACTTATTTATTCAGGATCGCCATAGAAGGCCAACTTTTTGGCACGTTAGCTAGAGCAAAGGCTTCGGATATCGAGCAAAGCAGGAAAATGTTTTCCTTTGGCTTACAGCTTTCAACAAATGCAAACATGAAATCTAATATTGTAGAGAAAATATATTTTCAATAAACTGAAATACCTAGTCTTCAAATTTTCCAAATTTAATTATTAAATATATTATTGCTTTAAATGAAAAATAAAAATAAAAGAAAAAATATTTGTGATTAGCCAAAACGCAGCTAGATCTATTTTCTCTTGATTATCTAGTCTATATACTACATCTATATTCAGCACATTAGTAAACTCGACATTCTCTTGTATGTATATAAAATTTGATTCGCTCAAATGGTCAATCACCTGGTTTTGCGCTGGGGCTGGAGCTGTGGCTGCGCTGGGCAAAGCCTAAAAGTAAACTCAGCGCCATGAATTATATATTTGGATTTATTTGAGGCCAAGTAAAACAAATGACCCAACAATCGTCGTCGACTTCGGAAAACGCACATTAAAAAAAAAAAAAGGTCGGAACAAAAAGCAAACAGAACACAATCAAAATGAGGGAATGAGAAATGAAGTGCAGAAGAAGGCGACGAAGCAGGCGAAGGCGACGAAACAGCGCAAATAAATAAACGACAAAACACAAAGCATATTAGGCTAAGCTACTTGCGATTTCCGTTACATGCCCGCCGGCCAAGGCAGCTGGCTATAAAAATCCGGAAGCTGATTAGCCTTCCGCCAGAGCTAGCCAGAGCCTGGCCTGCGAGGGGCGACCCACTGCGACCCACTGGCCAACCGACCGGGTGGTTGAGTTTTATGAGGTACAAAAATTAACAACGCCTTTGGGGTTGTCTTGAGGCGGCCAGCAACGACGACAACAAAAAAATGAGATTGAGAATAAAAAAAAAAGTTGCCAAGTCTCATAATCGAAATTGGTCACAGGTGGCCCCCAGCAATTGACCAATACCATGGCCCCCCAGCCTGACCCGCCCCTGATCCCATCCAGAACCGACCCCACTGTCCGATTTGACTTATTGAAATTAAATGTGCTGGCCAGCAGATAATACCCATTTAAGGCGTGTTTAGTTAAGTTGAGTTTGATTTGGGTGCTACGAGCTGCATCCTTCTCCCATGGCCATTAGTTGGCATTTACTTGAGTCCCAGTCCCAGTGGGGGAAGGAGCGCCCAGACAGCTGATTATATCAAGCCCCACAGTGTGTCGTTTTCATTGAGAATACTTAATATAAGCCGAGCACTTATTAGGCAGTAGAAACATATTGAAGAATATTGCCGAGTCTGCTCTAGACGGGCTTGCTCGACTCGGAGGTAGCCTGGAGAAGAATTGTATTGAACTGTCGAAAGCATTTATACTTATGTATAGTTGCGCATATATATATATACATATATACTTTGCAATATTGACTTCAATCTGTAGATACTACAATAAGGCTTATGTGCCTCAGGGTTTTCTTGGTTCGCAGGTATAAACAGAGAACCAGAGATAAGCTAAATCCGCTATTGATACTGAATAAATATAGAATAGAATAGAACAGAATAGGTTAGAATAGAATAGATTTCGATTTTTTTGGATTTTGTTTAGATCTTTTGAAACGAATCATCCCTACTTGCTGCAAACTGGTCTACTCTCAAAAAAAAACAAATATTTTTATTGGGAGACTCTTTGTAATAGACTCCGATTGTGCAGTACACATAGTTATAGAACGGACTTTAATATACTAAAAAAAAAAAAAAAAAAAAACTTAAATACAATATTTGTTTAGTGATTGCTTCTGAAGAATAATCAAACTAAAAATAAACGAAGAACTTAATGTCAACAAGAACTAAAAGTATTTAAATTAAAACCAATTCAAGTATTGCTAAACAATTTCTTATTTTTTTTTTATATTTTATTTATTTATTTTTTTTTTATTACAGTTATATTACATTTTTAGTGCGGATTAAAATCTGTGCGAAACTCAAAATTCTATTTTGAAATTTAAGAGCTAAAATACAATTTAAATTTTTCATTCACTTGTTTCTTTTTTTAAATTTATATTTTATATATTTTTAAAACAACAAAATATTCAAGCAAATTTCAGTTTTTGCATTAGTTAATATAATAAGAATAGCTGCCAAAAGAGAAATAGTTACTTGGCCTATAACTGGAAGCAAACCCCAACTGAATTCCCTTCTCAATCTCTGCTAAAATTACACAAGTTTATCCAATAGAATTAACGTGAGTCTTAAAGGAAACTGATAATCAATGGTTACTTCTAGTCATTCTTCCGTATAATATTGATAAGTTCCAATTTAGACCAACTACTTCTCGCCATTTTCGATAAGAATTCCAGACAGGCAAAAAAAAATATAAAAATAAAAGGAAAAAAATATTGCTCAATGGAGTGAGATTACTGTAGTATAGAATGACAAACAAGTTTGAGAGATAGATGGACAATATACTCTTGAAGCTCGTCAACGGACACTTTGTCCACTAAGCCGAAGTGAACCCCAGACGACAAGCTGACACCGAATGTGTCAGGGCAAGCTGAAGACGGCCTGACATGCTGGGCGCTCGACTCGACTTGACTTGACTCGCCTCCCCTCCAGCGCCACGCCTCGACTTGCCTATGTTGTAAATTTTTAATCAAATCTGTGAAACGACAGCAGTCATTAATTTTCCTTCCGTGTCCAAGATTGTGACCATTTTTCTTTTGGGCTTTGTCACGCCGCTTCGACTACCTTTGTCACATTTGCATGTTGGGCCAAAATCTGCAGCTCGTAGACAAGACTGACCACAAGCTTTTAAAGGCGAGCAGACACAAGCCGATTTCTTATCTTATCTGAACCGAATGCTTATGGTCCAGCTTTAAGCTGAAGCTGCCTAGAGGAAATTAAACTTGTTCTTATATTAATATGTATATAATTAAGATGAAGCTGATATTAGTTGCCAGAGAATTTCCCCATGATTCATGTTTACCGTCATCGTTATATAAGTTTCTACACACATCTATGTATGTACTGCGTTTCCCTTATTTTCATTTTCTTATTTCAAGCAGCTCCTTGAATCTATATCAATATAAACAATATAACAATATGAAGACTTTTTTTTGGCTTTGGACTTTGGTTCAGGGTATTATGGTTTTGTGAAAATGTATGTAACAGGCAGAAGGAGACGTCGCAGACCCCACAAAGTATATATATTCGTGATCAGCACAAAAAATTTAGTTGATATAGCCCTGTCCGTATGACCGTCTGTCTGTCCGTCCGTCCATATGAACGTCGAGATTTCGGAAACTACAAAAGCTAGAGAGCTGAAATTTAACATGAATACTCGTATGTTAGTTACGCAGTACGAGTTTTTTTTTTAAATGTATTTTCGATAACTCATCCCATTTCCAAATTATCGATAAAAATCGAAAATTCGTTTAAATTTTTTAGGTTTTTTGGGAATAACTTCTACACGGTTTTAGCTAGAGACTTAAAATTTATATATTTAGATAGATATTATGGATACGCAGATTTTGTAATTTTCAGATTTTAGCCCTTTCGCCTTGTAATTAGGCAAATAGATACATTTGAATGCTATTAATATATATATATATTTTTTTTTTTTTTCAGAGTTCAGAGTATACCATAGTCGAGATGTCTCGACTAGAGTCTTCTTAATTGTTTTTAATTTTAATATACGAATATTTAAAACAATTATTGTTATGGTTTAATGGATTAATTATTGATTAAATGGCTTTGACTATATTCAAGTTAAGTTTTTACTCAACAGTAGAATTCAGCTAATGAACACTAATTTATTATTCACTAGTTCTGTAGTCCACTCTCCACATGTATTGCTACAATTGCAAAATCTCAGCAAAATCTTAGCACATCTTCTAAGATTTCTTCGTATGAAAAGCTTCACAAGACTTTGCAAGCAAGCAAATATACTCAGATATAGTATATGATTTGGTTCGTACCTCACACTCATTCAGTTTGAGGGCCTTTGGGCCACATCAACATTACTTAATATGGCCAAATAGTTTTGAGCCAAAGAGTGAAACATATGCCGCTGACACATGGCAGGGCCATGGCATGGTAAAGGCGCAAAGCGTTGCTGGCAATATATGAGGAGATGCTGGGCGGCTGGCCGCTTTGAGGCACGATGTTAGCCTGGATAGATGGATGATGGCATTTCGGACATTGATAAATCACATATGTATACTTTTCTATAGAAAGCATGGTACTGCGCCACATGCCGCTCTATCGCGGGCTATTTGAAAACGCGACGTTGCAAACAAACCAATGTACCTCAACTAAACCTCCCACCCACCCACACGCACACACACACACATACACTCCCTTCTGGCAACAACATTTTTGGATGCTGTCATGTGATGTGCGCTCTCGCACACACACTAGCTCACACACATTGCCAAATTCAACAATTTTCTGCAGCGACATCAAATTACGAACTCATTATTGTTAGCGACGACAATGGGCCATGGCCATGGACAGAGGCAGCGTTCAGTGTCCCGTGTCCCGTGTCCCGTGTCCGTGGGTCCATCGTCCATCCAGGGTTCGTTGGTGCCGTTGGTGTTTGCATTGGCGCGAATTTTGCCAAAAATTCGTTAGAGTCGCGAGGAGGGGCAAGCGGAGTGGGGTGTGGGGTCAGCATGTGCTATGTGTTTTGGGATATTTGTTGACGTTGATAGCGAGCTTTTGGGCGGGCCAACTCGTTGCGTTTCGTTTGGTCTCTTTTTTTTTGTTCTTCTTCCTTTTATTTTTGTTGTATTCTAGCTTCATTTCTATTTTGATTTTTTTTCTCCTTTTAAATTTTGTTGTTGTTTCTGCCCTACTCTTGTTTTGTTGCGTGTAAAACGCATGTTGAAAACGTAACGACACCCGAAGCGTACCCACATCAAACTGACCAAAATGCATGGAATGCCTATGAAAATTGTAAAGCCGTGCTCGCCCATAGACGAGCCCAGGTCCGGCAGCAACAGCGCTGCGCTCATTAAATGACACTCACAGCAAGCGAGCCAAAAATTGCACGCTATAATGCACAGGACGCGCGAGCGACTGAGCTTATGTGTGTGTGTGTGTGGGTGTGTGTTTGGTTGGTTGGTGTGGGTCTCATAAGGGGCGTGGCGTTGCATAATTTTAGTTGCGCCATCGTAGGCGCCGAGAAGCTATGCCATGGCACCCATACGACCGCCAATCCCTTGCCTCCGCTCCCGTCCCGACTCCCGCTCCCGCTCCTGCTGCTGCTGTTGCTGCTCCCCATAAACCTACAATTTCTATTGCTTGTCACACGCAGAACGCAGAGGGTGCTTTTGTTTTACGCAAAAGAACCCGCTAGCCCCCTCCAGCACGCCCTCTTACACGCATATACCTTCTCTTTGGCAAGCGGCTATATGATGTTCGGGCTTGCTCTATGCGATCTATACAAAAATGATTTCTCGTAAGTCAAAGTCAACTGAATCTTAATTTATGATTCTCTTTGAAATATTGAAATGTTTTAAAAGGAGGTAAAATAAACTTTTTATATGGAATTTATAGCAAATTTTTATTTTATTTACTTGTTTTCTTTTTACTAACAAACTTTTAAATAAATATTAAAAAAAAAAAAAAAAAAAAAAAAATATTTAAAAATATAGTAGACAAAAGTTAATGGTTAAAGTTAAAGTTAAGTTAAATTTTTTATTTTTAAGTAATTTTTTATTATTATTTCAGATTTAATTATAAAAAAAATATTATTAAATTGATCTATACTTAGAAAAATTGCTTAAAAGAAATACATAATAATATTTAAATTAATATTTCCTAATACAAAATATTATTAAAATTGATAACAGACAAAACTCAATGAGAACTTTTTTGGTTTTAAAAGTTTTTAATAGTTTATTATATACATTTTTTTTTAAATAAATATTTCAACAAGTAGACTTTTTTATATATAATAAAAAAAATATTATTGAATTTATTTGTGCTCAGAAAAAATTGCTAAATATATGTTCTGTGAGAGATGAAATTCAAAGAGAATTTCCTTATTTTGAATTCAGTTTTTGTGGCTATTACAAGTTCCATGTATAGACCTGAGTTCTCTAGGAACCAGCCTGCTCAAATCCATCGGAACTCTACTTAATTTCTCTTGAGCTGAGAAATAATATAAAATTAGATTAAGAACTTTTCACCACATATATTTAGTTAAATAATAAAGTTATAAATAACTTAACAAATGAACTTTTATAAAAATATTCTATCAATGTAATTAGTCATTCATAATCAACTGAACTTAATAAGACAAACGTCAATTACAAGTAGCCATTGAAATGCTCTAATATTACTCTTTGAATTAACATCTCACACCTGCTGGAAGTTGCAGAGTATTTGCTGTGCGAACTGCGTGATAATTGTGATTGCTTCTAGTTTAGTTTTTGGCATCGAGTTTTCGTTTACGTATTTTCTCGTTTTTCGTATTTGCGAAAAACCGTGAAAATTACATGCCGCTGACGCAGCGGCGCCGTCACTCATGATGAGGCTGCTCGGTTTTTTGGTACGGCCAACCAGGCAGCCATCCGCCCACATTCTCGGCTAGGACTCGCTGCTGCTGCTGCACTTTTATTTTCGGTCATTTTATTCGCGACGCGCTGATACGGCACGAAGTTGTCCCTGACCGCAACATCGCATGTTGTAGGTGCGCCAATGACGCTGATTTTGTTCCTGCGCACGGGCGACACATTATTAACAGTTCCTGTGACAAAGCGCGGGCCCCGACTGCAGCGGAGAGTGGAGTAGTAGTGGGGGCGGACTGAGTGTGTGTGTGTGTGTGTGTGAGTGAGTGGGTGTTCGGCATGGATAACTCTTGGTATGACCAGGCCGGGATGGCTGAAACGGGAATGGCACAGCACAGCCACCTGTCATATTACGAACAATGGGGCAAAGGGGCAACCAGGCGACGTTGTTGCTGTTGTTGTTGTTGTTGTTGCTGCTGTCCTTTGCCGGCTGTTTGCTGTCCAACAAAATGTTTTGTGGTTCCCATTGCCCGTTGCAAAGTTTGTGCCTCCGGCTGGTTGTTTATTTTAGATACGCAGCAACACATCTCTGCTCAACTGCAACTGGGACTCATTGCCAAAATGAGTCTTTAATAGTGGAGTACAATTACGTAAGTGTCTCTCGTTGACTTCGGATGCATCAAGATCGCTAAATATGGAAGTTAATATTAAATGCGTATCAAGCTTAAGTAAGCGAATCTCGAATCTAATTTGAACTGAATGTGAGTTAAGCATTCAGATTGTGTCTTTTTTTAAATTGAGTTGAGTTCTTATTATTAGTATTATTTTTTATTATTATTATTAATATTTTCATTTAATCTTTTATTTTTTATTTTATTTATTTATTTGTTGTTTGTTTTTTTTTTTATTTTCTATATTTTTTTTCAGCTTAATTGACAACTTAATCTTGTTTACATTTTATAATATTATTATTTTATTTTATTTTATTTATTTATTTGAATTATAAACACGCTAAAATCAAGTATCATCTACAATATTTACTGAAATGAAGTCTAAAAGCATATAGAATAAATATATATTTTATTAGTCTAATAAAATATATGTTAAACTCGAGCGGTTTCTAGACTCTTCCGCAAAGATAATCAGTTCTTCAGGCTGCAATCTGCTCTTCGTGATGATTTCTGACGAGCTAATGAGACTTGCTAAAGCAAGATACTCTCATATGTATATGTATGTGTCTAGAATGAAATTCCATAGGCAATCAGTGCCTTACTATTATCATAATATTAAAATACTTGCCTCCACACGAAACGTGCCCAACACACATGGCAGGACAAAGCTCTGCCGCTTCGGCTAAAAAAAGGGACATGGAAACCCGGACGAGTGAGATATCCCAGAGAATTTAATGTCTCGTGTGGAAATCATTAACAAATGGCATAGAATTAAATTTGGCTTATGAGTTGGAACTGACAAATCGCCAGCAGCTGATATGCCCGACTCTGGCGCTCGAATACGAAATTAACATGCTAAAGTAAATGAGGCAACAATCCCTTGCCCCCCCCCCACACACACACACACACACATACATTCGTAACATTTGGGACAAAAAGTGTAAAAAGCGTAAAAGGCAGAAATTAAAAATGAATAACATAAAATAAGGCAGACTTGGGTAGAAAGAAAATGGAACTCGTAGCGGGAATTGGACTTGGAATTGGAATTGGAATTGGAATTGGGTTCAATGGGGTCTGAGCGACAACCGGTTGGACCTAAACATGAGCAGGGCTGTCGGAAGCAAATCACCACGTCTGGTTGGGCCACTACCCACGGGCCACTCGATCTCAGTCAAAAGCATTGCGTGTGTGTGCTTCTTGGGGTTGTTTCATTTTAAATTGGTCGTCGTCGTCGTCGTCGTCGTCGTCGTCGTTGTTGTCGTCTTTATGTCACCTTTGACACCGTCTGGTCATTGGCATGACGAGGCATCCAAGGCTGTCGAGCAAGTTCTTGTCGGAATTGGATTGCTTACTTGCGACAATGACGTCGTCCTGGCGACCATTCAGCTCCAGCTCAAGCTCACAATAATGACAGGAAGTTGGCTGCATGGCTGACTGGCAAGACCATCTTAAGAAACGATAATGACAACCTAATAAACTGTTGCCCCCGACAACAGGTCACAATACGATGCCGGCAGCAGATGCTGCGCATCAGTTTGAGGTTTGAACGAGCTAGCAAAGATACGAAGGACATACACCGCAGCTCATGCAGGGCTGAGCGCGTGGCGCTCAAGCGTTAAATAGAAAACTTTATGTCTGCTCCGTTACCTGGCAACACTTCCCTTGGCCCTGGCGACATTCAATTGAAGCACCTTTATGCCACACGCATGCCTCAGTGAAGCACACACACACGCACACTCGCACACATACTCATATCGGCTGCTCATTGCAATAAGTGGGCTTTCAATTAACATACTGCCTCTGCCTGCTGGCTTGCCTTCTCCCTAGGCAGTCGCATTCCTTGATGACACTCCACGCGTAAGCAATTTGACTTCAGGTCATTATTAACGCCTTCAGTTGGCGCCTGCCGATGCGTTCGGGCACCAGCTCCAGCTCCAGCTCCAGCTCCATATTCTGCAGCCTTTGGCGCCTGCTAATTATGCCATCATTAGAGAAACACACACACACACACACCCACACACACACACACACACACATGTGCACACATGCAATAAATTGAAATGTCATTGTCTCCGTTATGCGACAATTTGCGGATAAATTGCGTAGGTGTGAGGCCAATGCCGCCCCTTGCTGATATGCTGTGTCCTCCTGCCCGTCCCTTATCCTGCTCGAGCCACACTGTTTGCTGTTTATTATGATTTGCCTGTCAAGCTGTCTATCTGTCTGCCTGTCTCTCACTCTCTCTCTCTCTCTCTGCCTTTCTATCTCCCTCTCTCTGCTGCCTGTCTGAGCAAGTGTGCATATCTTTAATTGTCAAATTTTCGCACAGCAATTAAATGATTTTCCGCTGCTAATTTCTGCAAATTATCGTAATTATATGCAATTGAAATTGCTGCTGCCCCCCAGCCCTAAATTGATTATAAGCAATTTAGACTGGTTATTATATGAATTATATTCAATTTTTGGCAATATCGTACATAATTTTGATGGCTAACATGAATTAGCTTTGGCTCTACCAACTATGTTGCTTCATATTGCTGAACTTTTCAGATAATATATAGGCTAGAGCACTATATGCAACATTAGTCAGGTCTGTTCTCTTGTATCTTGTATTGAGCTGACTTAACTACTTATTCAGTTCCTCCTTCTCCCTTCCACAATAGACTTCAACTGAGCATACTCATCTGTAGTATTACGTATTATGTATTCAGTTAATCCCTTTATTATTTACGCTCTGCTCTCGAGATCAACCGAATAACATCAGACTCATTCACTCTCGCTCTGAGCAAGAGCATTCGGTTTTATTTATTTTTACGAAAATCGTTAAGGGAGCAATACGATTAACACTCTCACAGTGAGGGACAGTAAGTGAGCTGATACCTATAAGAGTCTATGCAAACGCTCTTCACTTTCACAGACACATGCATAGGGAAGACAACTCTCGCATTCAAAGCAAAACACAAAAGACTTTTAGCTTCATGAAACAGAGCAAAAAAAAAAAACAATCTAATTAAATATTTATTAAATATATTATTTAATATAGTATATTAATTTTATTAATTTTTAATTTTTACATAATTATTTTAAGAATCGGTTATCTCTCTTTCGGGTCTTTTAACTTCATGAAACACAGCAAAAAAAATAAAAATAAATAAAAAAATAAATAAAATAAAAAATCTTATTAAATATATATTAATATCTCTTATATATTATTTTATATATATTATATTATTTTTCCTATAAAAACTATTAAAATAAATTATTAAATATTATAAATAAAAGTAGCTTGCAATAATAAAGAAAATATACGAATAATTTAAATCTTTTGCATTTATTTCTAAAAGAAATTTAACTGTTATCTAAATACTTAACATTATGTTCTATTCTAATATAATAGTAAGAAGAATTAAATACTCTATTTTATATTGTATTATATTAAATTAAATTAAAAAAAAAAAAAGAAGAATTAAAATATTCATAGAAATACTTTATATAAAAATTAAAAAAAAAATAAATAAAAAATACTTATAAATAAAATGAATTTTTCCCTTGCAATAAATCAAAAAAACTTTATAGTATGGTATATATTTTTTATTATATTTAAAATAAAAATGATTAAATATTCATGGAAATACTTTATATAAAAATAAAAATATTTATAAATAAAAATATTTCTTCTCTTGCAATAAATGAAAAAATATTATATATATTCATAGAAATGCTTTATATAAAAAATAAAAATATTTATATATAAAAGATTATATTTAAAGGATTATTTTCTTGCAATAATTCAACAAAATTTATATTTTATTTGATGTATTATATCATATATTATATTATATAAAAATAAAGAATTAAAATGGTTATCAAACTACTTTATTTAAAAACTGCAAACATTTCTATATAAAAAGGAATTTTTTCACTTGCAATAAATCAAAGGAATTGTGAATGAGTTTTGCGTGCAGCATTTCCCAGGGCTCAGTTGCATTAGCTGCTTTGTCATGATTATTAGACTTTATTTTTCTCATTTCTTCTCCTTTTTTTTTTTGGGTCTGCTTGGCTAATTATGTTATTTATTTAAATCTGTCAGCGTAATTTAATATGCGCTTAGCGCTCATTTATTATTCGGCAACTTGAACCGAATTGAATGGGCCAAAGTGCATGCAACTGGCCAAAGTCCTAGATCCCACAGAGTGTGTGTGAGAGAGAGAGAGAGAGAGAGAGAGAGAGAGAGAGGGAGATTTGGAGAGAGTGTGGTAGCCATATCCGAATGCTTATGTATGTATGTATGTATGTGTATGTGCACTGATGCCCTTTACCGGTTGGTTAGTCTCACTGTCTTTCAGCAGCTTCGTTTGGCGTTTTTCGCTTTCAAGTTTGCCCATTAATTTCAACTTTTTATTTGCCAGCTTTCTATCCACGCCAACTTGCAAGACCCGGCTATAAATTCGACCGGCCGTTTTAACCCCTTAAATTAGGACTGGTTCGGGATGAGCGAGGGGTGGAAGGGGGGAACACGCTGAGCGCCGTGCAAAAGAAATGCGAATTAATTTTCTTAAAAGCTTTTCTTGGCGGCGCTGATTATCTGACCAGTTCTCTCGCCCACTCGCCCACTCTCTCTCACTCTCTCTCTCACTCTCTCTCTCACTCTCTCTGTCTCTCTTAACACACACTGAAGCTGCACTGTTTATTTGCTGTCTGGTTTTCTGGGCGTTTGCCAGCTACTCAAAGCCTCTGATTATTTGCTGTAGTTAATTTATTTATTTCGAATTTGTTTTGCATTTTAATTGAAATTTTATTAACGAAACTTGATACGCTACTTAAGAAACTATATACAATTTTTTTTATAATTTTTATTTTTATTTATTTCAATTGTGCTTAGATTTATTTTTCATAAATTCTCAAATATTATGTGATTTTTATATATATATATTTAATTAATTAATTAGTTAATAATATATTTGGTTTTTTCTTGGTTTTTTTTTTTTCTTTTTTCTTTGCGCAAAAAAAATTGTATTTCCTTATCGACTTAACGAATATTTGCAATATTTTTAGGGAGCATAATAATACATACATATGTTCAATTTCTCAATTTACACAGATTGGTAACTCTATATATATATATATATATATAATGTGGGTGTGTGTTTATATATATTTATATATATTTTAATAATTACCCAAAAACCTCGTTCATTCCCAGCCGCACCTAATAACGTGCGTAATTAACTACATTTAGTTTGGGCAATGCTAATTAGTTTAAATTCGATATGTGATCCGGCTTAATCTAGAGCTCTAAAAAAAAACATAAATTGTACACACTGTGCGAGGATCGCTTCAAGAGTTGTGAGCCGAACTTGCGAACAAGTTGGAAATTTCGAATTGTATTTAAGATAAAGTTAAATAAATATCTGCTAAGGGTTTTTTCTTTTTTCAAATTAAAACTCTGCTTAAATATATAATTAATTATTTTTAAATTGATATATAATACAAATTGCATTTGAAATGAAATTTTATACATAAGTTTCAATTACTTTTCGTTATCATAAAGTGCTAAGAAAAACAAAAATTGCAGAAACTTTTGTGATATGAATTGCTCGTCTGCTCGAAGCGCTAATACCTATTGGGCAACCCTCGCACGCTGCGATATGACCTAAATTCACAATTGAATAGCCGCTGCGCCTATGCCTATGGCTGCGCCCGTTGCCTCTGTCCTTGTCCCGCCAGGCAGGTGCCCAGCAAGGCGGCCGCCAGTCGCTAGTACGGACGCCAGACGTCCGCTGTCGGCTTGGGCGTGCGCGTCCGTATTGGTCCGCCCGCACCGCTGGAGCCGCTGGCCGAACGCGACGTGGTGCTGACATCGTCCAGATCGATGGTCTCCACAGGCGAGGGCGAACGGCGCGACGAGCTAACTGGCGGCGAGGCATTCGGATTGGCATTCTCCGCATCCGGCGGATTGTGCGTGATCAGTGTGACGCAGCGCTTGATGAGATTAACGCCATCGGCATCAGCGCCAGCCGCTGGCAATACTGAAGGCTCATGCTGCTGCTGTTGCTGCTGCTGCTGTTGCTGGGGAACTGAGCTGGCCGCAGCTGCTGCCGCCGCGTTGCGCAGCCAAGGCAGCTCACTGTAGCTGCCATAGAGCTGCGTGTAGAGCCACTGGCTCGACTGCGGCAGCAGCGGGCTCTGCAGGAAGAGCTGTGCCGCCAGCGCCGGATTGAAGCTATGCGCCGCTGGGGCAAAGTGACCCGCACCCGCTGCAGCAAAGCCGCCAAATAGTTCACTCGGATTCTTACTGCGCTGTATCAGAGCAGTGAAGGCGCCTCCACTGGCTCCACCGGCGCCGCCGACTCCAGCGCCGCTTCCACCACCTCCAGGTGCTGGCTCCACGAGCGTCGCCACACTGCTGGCATCCGCGCTGAGCAACGTTGGGCTGCGACTGCGTCCCGCCTCCGGATCGGGCTCCTCCTCGTCGTGCGTCAGCGAGCTAATGCTCTTGCGCGGCGAGCCCGTCACCGAGATGCTGTCGCTCTCGAAGCCCGCGTCGATGTTGCTGCTGCTGTTGTTGTTGTTATTGTCATGATGCTGCAAGCTGCTGAGCATAAGCGGCGGCGACCCGCCCACGCTGGCATTGCACGCCGGCGGCTGCACGAAGGCGCTCAGCGTTGCACTCGTCGTGGTCGTCGGAGATCCCTCCGGGCTGGTGGTGCTGTGCGCCGCGCCCACTGTCGCCAGCTGCTGCTGATTGTCTATCGAACCGAAGGCACAATCAGTTAGTAAAATCCAAACAAATTTCATACAAATTATTCACTAATTACCGTTTAGACCTCGCAGACCGCCAGTCGCGCTGCCCGGAAAGGTGGCTCCATGGTGATGTGCGAAAAATGGGCCAGCTGGAAAGCCCGGACGTCCGCCCAGCGCCATGTGAGCTCGCCAATCGGGCGCATGCAAATGACTGTGCATCCCAACCAAATGATGTGCGAAGCCTGCAAAGAGTAGAAGAGAATATGAAATTCATAAAAATCTTCTAATAATACGTTAAATGAAAGGTGAGTAAGGTGAGTGAAGGATACGACTTGGATAAGTGAACTTCTAAGCTTAGCTTAGAGAACAATATGAGGCAAAGATGACACTTGAGAGAACTTCCATCAATTTACTCAATCAGAAATAAAGCAAAATACATATATATAATAATATATCCACGAGCACACACCAACACTTGAACGCGATCCCTTCCCATCATCTAATGTAAACGAATCGCACTCCTACACTTGGTCCTATAAACAAAAATCGTATCAAGCCCTTCTCGTGGGAACTCCATACTCAGCATATTTGGAAGTGACCAATCGAAGGCGATCAGGCCACTTACTTATATAAAATTACACCAGGTATAAAAGACAAACAAACTTTCGATCATGAGTTGAGTTTCAATGCAGATCTAAGGCCATCCTTACATCGCGTTTGTTTTTTATCCACTTATAACGTTGGTCTTCATCATTACATATATTATCATTTTTAAATATCTTGCATAGCAAAAATTGAATAAAATATTGCAAATTGTATGCATAAAGTAATCAATTCTGTGAGCTCCTACTAAAAATATAAGTTTTAATAAGAACTTACTCCAAATGCACTGGATGAGGCTTAGTCTTTAGTATATACGCAGCATAGGTAAACATTTGTAGAATTACTATTTAAGCCATTATGAAATAGTTTTGAGCAATAAAAATTGTCTAGCTCATGACTTGGCCAGGTTAAGGCTAAAGCGAACGCTGTGCGTCTGACCGAAATTTGAGTTCACGTTCAAGTTGCAGGCAAGTCCAATGGCATGCCCAAAGTCGTAGCCCGTCCAACCGACCACATATAGCCCACTGTGCAAGACCAAAAACGTTGCCGCACATTTTGGTCGCTGCAAAACAACATTGGGCAAGATTACCGCCCACCAAAAGGCGCCCCTGACGCCCCCCGCATCTGCATGTGATCAACAAGCCGCCATATTGCTGCTTATGTAAATGCATCTTTGCGTCGCCCTCAACCAGCAGACTGTGCTGAATGTGCACGCCCAATGAGAGCTGCACGGCAGCAGCATGTTACCTGGGAAAATCTGGCAGGCCAAAAGGAGAGCCAAAGCCAGCGCCAGAGCCAGAGCCAGAGCCAGAAGCCGGTTAAAGCCAGCCAAAGCAACGAAGCGAGAGCTGAAGGTAAACTCCTAAATAAATTCATTAAAATTATCCCAGTCAACAATGTCGTTGCACCGTCTGGACGGCCTCTCTCTCGCTCCCCCTCTCCCTCTCTCTCTATCTCTCTCTCTCTCACTATCACTCTCTCGATGCGTCGTCTCGACCCTTATGGTCCAACTCCTACGGCATTGTCGCTATCAAGTGGCAGCCCACATTTGCGGGCTTGTGAAGGAAGCTGCTCTGGCTGCAAGCCATTGGGTCTACAGTTGATTGGAGTTGGAGGCTGCAGCCGAGGCAAGAGAGCCAAGGGAAGTGTGGAAGGGGCGAGGGGAGCGTGGTTAGAGGGGCTGCTACCAAACAGGCTCAAATACCAGGCCGCAGTCGCACACAGTACGCGGTCGACGGCGACGCTGACTGAAGATGCTGCTCTAAGCAAGGCACAGTTGACTCATTGTCATCTATGTGTGAGTGTGTGAGTGCGTGTGTGTGCGTGTGTGTGTGTGTGTGTGTGTGTGTGTGTGAGTGCTTAAGAAAACGCCAAGGCAACAAACATTGAGAAAATCTCGTCTTGCTAAGCGCCTCTCGCTTCTGCTCGCACAGTCGAAGACGAAGACCGACCACAACACACACATATACACACACACACACACACACACACACACACACACACACACACACACACACACATACACACACATTCGCACACACATACGCCGCCCACATGCGCGCTCTCAATTGCAATCGCTTTGGCTCTCTCCGTCTCGCTCAGTCCGTCGCGTCGAGCACTGTCTGTCGTTCTCTGGTTTGGCTGTCTCTGTCCCGCTCTGTCGCATTTGAGGCCAAATACTTGGCCAAGTTTTGCCAAAGTTTGCAACCAAAATTTCACCGAAAATGTGACACCAACAACCCACCAACGAACCAACCAGACCAACCAGTCAGACAGGGACAGGACCGAGCACAGGAATGAGACTGGGCGCCCAGTCGGAGACAGAGTCTGAGCCTGAGACAGAGACCGAGACCGAGACTCAGACTGAGACTGAGACCGAGACGAAGGCGTAGGCGGAGGTGGAGGCAGTGGCAGAGACGCAGCACAGCAGGCATCCAAGACGCGGGCACATTCATAGACACAACAAGACTGACGATATATTTGCTGGGGCGCATTACTTGATTGGCATGCTGCGTTATCCTTATCTTCTGGCATACTTTCAGCTACAACTACTTCACGAACTATATACACAACAAGTTGAAGTTGATTCAAAATCACATATGACACTTGATACCGCTCCTAAGTACAAGTGTCTCTCTAACTAGGTCAAACAACTCGACTCTGCTGCATTGATGGCTGCCAGCAGCGTCTGTCTGAGATCTTCAAAACTTGCATTCTTATTATTATTATTATTATTTTTATTTTTTTTTTTCTTATTTTATTTTCTTACAACAGATAAGGTATTGCACAATAGTTGAAGTTCTTGTTAAGTTGTGGAATTAATTTAAGATTTATTATATATTATTTTTAAAATATTATATTATTTTGAAAATGTTAAGTTTCTTGTTTTTTTTATATATATTTTATTTTGAAGAATTTGTAATAAAATATGTTTTATTTTAAGTTTATTAGTTTGTATGTTGAAGTAATACTTTTATCAGATTCATTTTACTATATATTTGATTTACTTTATAGCTTTTTACATTAAATTTATATTTTATAAAATATTTATACATATATGAAATATATTTATATAATTTATAGAAATATACTCAAAATTATATCAAACTCAGCTTTTGATTTTGGGTTTAAAATATATTAAAAATATTATATTGTTTCAACTATATTGAATATTATGCCAGAGGAACTTTTTTTAATTACAATTATTTAATTTTGGAATTTTTTATTATATATTTTTTGTAATATATCAATATTGTTCTATCTTTTAAAAAGAGATTTATAAAATTTTCTTCATTTGTTAAATTTTGCTTAATAAATTTTTGTTTATGAAATTTAGTTTTAAGATATTTAAAGTTATTTCTTCAATAATAATAGATATAAGATATCACATACACAATATCTTATATATATAAATATATTAAGGAATAACTTAAAATTCCTAATATTCTACCTGAATACTAAATTTCTCGAGCTCATATTAAAATTTATTTTATTTATTTAATAATTTTATTATTTAAATACATATATATTTAAAGTAAATACAATTTAAGAATAATTAATAAATATTTCATACAAAAATCTATTTTTGCTTTAAACAAGCCTTGAGATCTGCGAATCTAAATATATCTTTATTTATTATTTGTAAAATATATAAAAATTATTTAAAGCCTATGTAATAATTTAATATCTATTTGGATAATCAATAGATATTTTATTCACAAGAATACTAGCTAACAGTCAAATTGCATGTTTAACTATTATATTATGTATAAATTTAATATATATGAAATTCCCTTAACTATTATACATAATCTATATGAAATTTATTTCATCATGAAATGAACTTAATGAATTTTATTCATCACAAACCTAACTTTGCATATGAAATATTTTCAAATTTAAAAACGTTGATGCAAACACAATAATTCAACTATTTTTCTATCAACAACATTCTGCACTTGATATTATTTACGCTCTTCGTGTTCTTCTTCTTCTTCTTCACCATCATCTTGCATAGCCTCACATGCATTAGCGCACTGATTATAGTATTTATTTTAGTTGTATATCATTAGAAAGTTGGGAATGTGTTGATGCCATTAGCAAGCTCAGTGCACCAACTGGTCCTTTTTATGTTAATATGTACAACAAATATATATATATATACAAATATTATATAGGGAGATAAAACTATTTAGGTATATGGCGTCGGCTATGTACATCGCCAGCTGGGGTATTTGGTTGGGGCCATATTTGTTGGATTTTAGTTGTGTCACACAAAATGGCAGCAGTAACAGCCCACAAAACTGCGACGATCACAAGCATTCACACACACGCACACACAGACACGCCCACGCTCTCGAGAATCATTTGAAGCTGGCAGCGGCACCCGACGGTGAAGCAGCGACGGCAACGGCGACAGCGACAGCGACGACGACGACGACGACGAAGACTTCGATGCGGCGGATGCGGCGGCAGACATTGAGCAAATTGTGTTTCCATATAATATAACATCACGTCGATTTTGGTAACCCAGACTATATGAATGTGTGTCAGTGTGTGTGTGTGTGTGTGTGTATGTGTGTGTGTGTTTGCGGGCAGTGGCCAAGCCCCCACACACACACACATACACACTCGCACACTCGCACATATGTGCAAAAAGAGAAAGAGAGAGAGAGAGACCGCATGAAGGCATACCAAGGATGGCGACAGTGAAACCCCATAACAAAAACCTAAATATGCGGTCCTGTAAGGAAACCCTATGTGCGATAAAGGGTTAGCCGCGCTTGGTGTCAGTTTGGGGTCGGGCTTTCTTCGGCACGCCACGTAACGGTATTCGTCGGAGTCGGGCGTTCTCGTCTGGGCCATTGGGCTAGGTGGGCGCCCAGCCTGTTGACGTTTGTTGGGTTTCGGTGTGGTGGCAGCCATAGCCCAGCCCCCATATATGAGTGAGCGTGTTCTCTATGTGTGCTATGTGTGTGCGTGTGTGCGTGTGACAGTGTCTGTGTAGCGGGGCATAACGCGGTGCTATTGGTGCGCCACAAAAAGCTTTCATGCGTCCAACTTCCCACGCTTTTTTTGCCTTGTTTTTGTTTTTGATTTTTTTTTTAACTTTTTTTTTTTGTATCTCTGTGCACCACATTGCGGCATGAGTTGGCAGTTGGAGCTTGGGGAAAGACGCCAGAAATTTCATTGCAGCTTATGTGTGAACGAGCGTGCGAGTGCGGGATTAAGGTCTGAAATCTATTTTATATAAAAGTGACCAAGCTCTGGCAACACAATGCCATAATCTCTTAGAGGATATATCTCTAAATGGATTTATTGGCATTCCAGCGTATGCTAAATCATCATTCCATTGCCTGGAAACGAACGTCTTTTGGCGTTAAGCGCACTTGCCGTCGGCCAATACAGCGTTTACGTTTTTCCGACGGCATTTCCACTCGACGCAAGCATTTGCCGCATCGAGCGCAACGCCACCAACCTCCCCACCAACCCATCCAATCAACACGATGAGCCCACAATGAAAACGAAAGGCGCTCAAGGCAGCAAAAAAAACAAGCCGATGAGAGCAAGAGAAAAAGGGAAAAGAAATAAGCTCAACAGCGCGCAACAATTTCTCACCACAAGACAGCGACTTGGAAAAAAAAAAAAACGCGTAGAAGTCGTAGTCGTCGTAGCCTAAGCAAGTCGCCATCTAACTCACCACAACGTGTGGTGGGTGGCTGGCCGGCAGCGTGGTAAACAGCAACCCCACGCACACACACACACACGCACACACACGCACACGCACACTCGTGCACGTTGAGCGAACCAACGAATCAGGGGAAATCTAGCTAAAGTATATGGCTCGCAAGTCACTCGACTCAATTTCAGCAGTCGCTGGAATTTCACTCAGAGAGAGAGAAAGCGAGTGCGAAAGCGAGAGCGCGTGTTGAGCGCCGAGTCGCCGAGTCGCTGAGTTGCTGAGTCGCGCTCACTGTTGACGCCTGCGCCAACAGTTGTTGCTGTCGCCGACAGCGACGACAGCGGCAGCAGCGACAGCCGCAGCAGCAGCGCCAGCGCCAGCAACGAGCGCTTCTGTTGCCTACTTTTCAGCGAATGCTCCAAATGCTGGTTACTTTGGTGCGCACTTTGCGGTAAATGTCCTTTTTTTAAATTCGGATTTTGCCTTTGTTTTTCTTTTTGTCTAATTTTGTTTATATATATATATATATATATATATATATATATTTATATATAATATAATTGGGCAATCAGCAAAAGTGGCTGCATGCAGCCCGAATTAAAAATAAAACCCAAAGCGAGCGGCTGTGGCATACAAAAGCTACTACATCTTAAAGTTCACAATAATAATAATAATAATAACGATGATGATGCTGAAACCTTGACATGTGTGTGTGTGTGTGTGGTAACATCTGCAATCTCTAGCTACTAGACTATAAACTCTGAACTTGCAACGCATTGAAGCACACGCAGCCTAAGCCAATTGATTTTGTGCAGCAAATCAGAAATTAGATGTGGTAATTTAACTTGAGTTTACTATAAAAATGATTTATATATATGTAATTATCATTTATTTGTTAAAGAGCGGTCTATATATGCTGTATATCGTATTGATTCTGCATTTGACAGAGACCCAACAAATATGTTAGGAATTTCAATTTAAGTTGGGTAACTACAAGTTTTATTATTATTTATTTGTATTTATTACATTATTATTTCTGGAATTGGCTTACGGGTTTTAAATCCATTAAAGGTTTTTTTTTTCAAATTGACTACAAGCTTAAAAATCTTTTAATTTTGGATCTGCATATTTTTTCAAATATTTTTATTCAATATTATTTGCAGTAAAAATAAGCTCTTAATTCTTTGAATTCAACTCAAATATAAAATTATATATTATATGTACATAAATATAAAATATTATAAAACATGGCATTTCATATATTATTTTGATTAAATATAATAATATTAATAGTATCAATAATATTAATTACTACCTGTAACATGTTTAATTGAATATTAATATTATTATAATATTAGTTTAATTAATTTAAAAAAAAAAATGCTTTTCTGTGCGTCATAAACAGAAGAAAAAACTACTATTAATAATAACATACGAAATAAACAAGAAATTGACAATATTATATAATAAATAAAAAATATATATATATATTTATTATGACAGATATTATTATATTATATTGATTACTTCTAAAAGTATTATTTATTTATTATTGTTTCGCTACAGAGCAGTAAATTTCTTGCAAGAAATAAAAATAGGTAAAGAAATAAATATAAATTTTTAATTATAATATAAAAGATAATATTGATAATTAGAATATTAAAGAAAATCATAATTATTTCTAATAAATAAACATAATTTGTAAATAATTGATACAAAAACTTATATTTAAAAAAATATCAATAGACATATTAGTATATAAATATCAGGCTTGCATATCTCTGCTAAGAAATCTATAATTATATATTAAATTTATAAATATTCAAACAGTTAATCAAAATACAAAATAAACATAGCATGTTAACTGTTTTCATTTTGCTTCCGCTAGTTATTATGGATATTGTGACTTCTGCTCCATCTACTTTAGCATCTATTGCTGATGCTGGCAATTTGTAAAATCGTTTCACTTAATAAAGACATTGAACCAGCTGTGGCTGCTTAACGGAAGGCAAACGACAGCAGGCAGCAGGCAGACAGAGTTCAATTCTATTTAAGCACCGCCACAGGTGAGCTCAGCGCTGTGCTACGCTCGTGTGGATCTTGATCAATTTCTCAGTTGCAGTTGCTGTTGTCAAGTGCCTGTCATATCAGTATTTACACGTGCGTATTTGCCGTAGCTTTGCAAATTGTTTTGGCAAATTTGCTGATATTTTGTAAGGCATGACACGAGCTTAAAAAGACCCCAATTTCAATTGGCAAACCTTAACTCAGACCCAGACCCAGACCCAGACCCAAAGACGAAGTCGAAGTCGAATCATTTTGTCACCCCAACCACATGCCCTACACACACTCCCACTCCCACTAGCTCTCCCATTCTCATTCTCATTCGCATTCTCCCAGACTTTGACTGGGACTCCTCCGCACGCACAATACGCACAAATTTACCGTTACACAAGTGTTGTCAACACATGCGAGTGGTGCTGGTGGTTGGGGAATTGACGGGGTTGGTGTAACACACATTCCAGCCCACCAACCCACACACACACACGCATTGGCCATGTGCGTAACAGGCCGCAAGTTATTACCTAAAAAAAAAAGGAATGAAAAAAACGTAGCATACTTTTTTGGGGCGCGGCAAAAAGAAATTGCAAAGCGGCGGCAACTACGGAGTTGTTGGCATTTGGCAAACATATTTTCGCAAATGTTATAAATAATTTTAAATGCACACCTTGGCCCCCTCCTCAGCCCACCAATATGTCGAGTGTCGAGTCGAGCCGTGCCACATGTCAAGCAGCGGGGTCAGGATTCAGGGGGTCAGGGCATTCAGCAGCTTTCCGCAATAGCCACGACCCTTGGCGTATTAGTGTCGCATTGACACGTAAATTGACATGAAATTGAATCAATGCTGTAATATGTCCTTGGGGGGCAACGACACACACACACGCGCGCACGCACCAACACACACACACACACACATACAGCACGAAGGCACACACAGCCCTCACAGTCAGGGCCACGGACAAGCAAGGACGATGACTTTAAAATTTCCTTTTTGCCAGCCAAATTGAGCTGTAGGCCTTCCCCACGGACTTGCCAGCCTCACGGTGACTGTGCAAATTTGTCTGTCTGTCTGCATGCTTGATTATTTGTACTAAATCATTTCATTTTTGCACAACAAGAGCGGGGCGAACACGAGCCAGCGGGCGAGTGAGCGAGTTTATCAAGTTGTTTAAAGATATAATGCTTAACCCTTTTCGAAACATTCTACATACAATTATATATTACTTCAAGCATACAAAAAGGAAACGAACCAAAAAAAAAAAAAAAAGAGAAGACGAGAAAGAAACGTATGTTTGCATTGATATATTTGGTAGGGCAAACACTGAATACCCTTGCAGGCATTTGCATGTATTAAATATATATTTATATTGCATAATATAGTTGGCAAAAGAGAAAAATGTACAGCTTTGCTAAACTCTATTGGGATGCTTGAAGATTTTTGGCATTTCATAGTTGCGCTCAAATGATGAAAGATAAATCTTTTATTGACCTTATGCATAGATAATGCGTTTCCAGCCACCTAAGACTGAGACTTTATCAATATATGTATGTATCTGAGGCAATGCAGGAAATATATAATGCTATATAAAATTGAATTTCGAATTGTGAATACATAATAAACTTTAAATTTATAGAAATACAACTAATGATAAGATTATGATTGGCGTAACAAGTAAATATTATTGAGCTTGTCATTTTATAGAATTTGTTAATAAAATAAATAATTAATTATTATATAAATTAATGATTATATAAATGAATAAAAATGTTGAATATAAATAAATTTACTGGTTATATATAAATAAAAAAAAAATTAATTACAAACATAATTAATTAATTAATTAAAAATATAGATTTGATTAATGAATATATATAAATAAATAATAAAAAATAAAATAAATACAAAATAATGAATTTATTCATTAAAAATTATATATTTAATTCATTGATTTATATAATAAATAAAAATAATGTATTTAGTAATTAAAATAATAGATTTAATTATTGACTAAATATAAATAAATACAAAATAATTTTATTTATTAATTAAAAATAATAGGTTTGATTAATGAGTATATATATGTATATAAAATAAAAAATAAATAAAATAAATACAGAATAATTAATTCATTCAATAAATATAAATATAAATATTCATATAAATAAATAAAAAATAATTTATTTACTAATTTTAAAACATACATTTGATTAATGAATGTACACATATAATTAAATAAATATATAAAATAAATAAAAAATAAATTATTCATTTTTTAACAATACATTTATTATTAGTATAGTATATAAATGCATGATTAAGAAACAAAAGTCAATGTTCATATATGCTCCACAATAGCTTTTTTTTGCGTATTCATCTTATACATCACATTTTGAACATGTTAAAAAATATAGAAATACAGAACAGCTTTCAATTCAATTTAAATAAATTTTAATTACTTCCAAAGCTCTCTTTATGATAGCATAATATGTGAAGAAATTCAAGATTTGATCTAAAATATGCATGAGGAAAAACAGTTCATAAAAAATTGGACAAGTTAAGCCTTAAGCGACAGCTGCTCTAGTCGAGTGCGCTAATACAGGCGCATAGGCCTAAGGACTCGAGTGAATATATAAATAAGTAAAAAAAGAAAAACTGATGTGCGTGTGTGTAAGTATGTGTGTGCGTGTGTGTGTGTGTAATGATGGTGTGCGTGGTGCGCACTTTGATCTTTGCTTCAGCCTTTTGCATTGCCTTTGACGTGCTGCCGCTCAGAAGGTCCTGCAAGGCAAACACAACACAAAGCGGCTGACGGCAAAAGGGTTTTAAATAAATACGTTTGCCAGAAATTTTAAATATATATATTGTAAGTATATATATATATATATATATATGTATATAATATTTACTGTATATATACATTATATACATATCCGTCTATATATGAGCTACTCAAGACAATGTGCTGAAAAAACTGATTTCAAGCTGAAAATTAATTTAAAACATTAGCACCCGCATACACACACTCACACACACACACAGACACACATGCACAGCGTCTGTGTGTAATTATGCACACATGTGTCTACTTTCAGATGGGTTTTATGACATAAATTACATCAAGCACAAAATTTTAATATAATTTTCACTAAAAACGCGAACGCGAAACTTTTTTAGTTGCTTCTGCTGCTGTAGCTGATGAAGGCAACTTCAAAAGGCTTGCGCACACACACACACACACGCGCACACATACACACGCAGGAGAGGGCGCGCGTGTATGAAACAGGATATCCGTTGCGGAAGTTACAAATTTTCCACTTTCCACACACTCGTGACGTGGCCCCCGGGCACCTTGCACTCGCACTCGCAGCAACGAAACGAGCCCGGGGCGCTAGGGTCTGAAAGGGGGGGCTAGAGGCGTGGCACTAATGTGCCCTGCTTACGACGCCATTTAATATTTATTCCGTTCCATCAAGAAAAGCACTTGGCTTCGCTTTTTCCCAGCCAGCTCAACTATTTTGCTGGCAGCAGGCACCAGCGTCGAGTCCTTTTAATCATTTGGCAAACTTTCTGTGACACGCAGCACTCCAGTGTCAACTACATTTTGTGTATGCCAAAACTACACACACACACACACACGCACGCACACACATACGCACACACACACACATGGCTAGTGCCTTTTAGTTTTTAATGTAATTTTGAGACACTTTTTTGCTGCTGTGCCACTTTGCAGTTTCGGTTCGCAAGTGCAAAAAACTTTTAGGGCGTCAAAGTTTTCAAAAAATAAATAAATAAATAAAAAATGATCTGCTCCAGCTTGTATCGAAACATTCTTAAACAAAACTAAACTCATTTCGAAACTAACACAAAACAATAAGTAAAAATGACGAAAACATAAAAGCATATCTCATATATTGTTCATATTCAGTTGGGCACAAGAAATTTGAATTTTTTTAATAAATATTATTAAAATTATGGAATCATTATACTCTGTTTTTTATTTATAAATATATGAAAAAAAAATGTTTTTCGACTTATATATTTTTTTAAATTATAAAAGCAAAAATGTGAACAAAAATATTTAAAAATTTATTTTAAATTATTTGTATTATTAATTTATTTATTTAAATTATTATAAAATATAATTTATTTAATGAAAGATTATAGAAACAAAGATTTAATTATTAAAATTATTATTTTAAATTACGGATTTTTTCTTAATTTTTCTTAATTAATTTTCTTCTTACTTTAATTTTATTAATTACAGTTTTGTATGTTGTATTTTATATATTATTATTTGTATATATTTTATATTTTTATTTTATTTTATTAATATATATGTATATATATATATATATATATATATATATATCATAAAGAGAGAATTATTTTAACAGTTATAGCCGTTCGATACACTCTCAGAATCAAAGACAATTAAGAAATTCATCAACAGTTTTAGGAATATGTTAAATGCATTTGCCAAGGCATATATAAATTAAAGTTTCTGCAGTTTGAAAACTTTGTGGAAAACTTGATATTGAAAATGTTGAAAGCCAAGACTTCAATTGGCTTAGTTAATAAGAAACTGAGGCAAAAGGGAAAGTAAAAGAGGCAGAGAGCAGACAACGGGCAGGAGACAAATGAACGGTGCCAGCGGTCTCGGTGGTGATGGCTGTGGTGGTTGCACCACCTAGCGAAGCATTCACCCACTTGTCGCCTCATAAATTTCATAGCGAAATTGTTAAATTTTAATAAAATCAAAGCGTATCAAACAGGATTTGTTTACCAGGCGACGATTTCGATGCCGCTGTCGCTGTCACTGTCGCCGTCGCTGTCGATGCCGACGGCAACAGCAGCGACTTTTCGCAGTCTTCGGCATTGTCCTTGCCATCGTTATCCTTGTTCGCAGTCTGGTTATATCGCGTGTTTATTGTTGCAACAGTCGCGCCGAGCGCTTTAAAATAATTTAAGTCTACGCCTGCTGCTGTCGAACCGAGGGCGCATACAGATTTGTTAAGGGTTGGCTGCGGGGGGAGGCGACTCCTGCCGATGGCTCAGGGGTTGCTGCTTAGAGCTGCTCATCTTCGAATTGTGCGAGTCGAAGCTGATGCCGCTGATGCCGTTTTGTAACTCGTTAAAGGATTAAAATCATTTTAATGGATTTTTCAAGCTGTTGTTTTGTTATATAATTGTCGCCTCTATTCTCTCCCTATGTGTGTGTGTGTGTGTGTGCATTATGGGCGCATAAATAGGGCAAACAGATGCATTGGGGTTTAACAAAAAGGCAGCGCGAATCTGTTAGCACGCCTGTCGCCAGGACCCGGCGCCTGACTGAACACGCATTTGTCATCGTCCGTATGCTAATGTCCTTCGACTGTTAATGATAGCTGCCATCCAGCTCGGAGTTACAAATGTAAGACAGTCACACCAGCCGAGACAGTGACGAGTGCCAGAGAAAACTGGTTATGAAAATAAAAAAACCTTTAAGCCTCACAACAGTATATTCAGCGAGATTAGATGCCACAGTTGATGATGATGTTGCCACTCTATAGTTTTTATGAGTATGCTGAGTGAAGGTGAATGCCTTAAAGATAGTTTAGAGAAATCACAAAGAAATACTGAGGTATATAATGAGTGAAAGTGAACGCTTTAAAGATAGTTTAGTGAAATGGCAAGGGGATATTGGTTTCATGAATATATATTTAGGGCTATGATTTCATGAATTCAAAATATCGAGTTATGAAAATGTATTCAATTTTGTGAAAATACTTGGACACATGCTAGAGTCGATAAATTGAGTATGAAAGTTTTAAAGATATCGATTTTTATTCCAAGTTTCAAATCTCTAGCTTTAATAGCTACAAAGTGATTTGTGCAGAAGTAGACGTACAGGGAGACAGAGAGATATACGAATGAATGAAGAGCAAGATGAACATTGCTAAAGACCATTGTCACTTTTCCTTACTGAATGAACATAAGAAGTGCTATATTCGTATAAAGAACTTAAACATGGCACGTCCAATATTCAAAGCTCGAACTTGAACTTACAAACTCTTAAGACGTTTATTTAAGTAAAACTCCTTTAGCATAATTTTTGTTAATACACAAGAGACTTATAGCAAAATATAGTCTGCTTCTTTTGCAACATTCAATTAAAGAGTTCAAACACTTTTTTTTACTCTACTTACTCTTTTAATATACATAAATCAATTTATCTTTCAAACAGCACAAAATCGCCATCTGACTTGTAGGTCTTATTATTTCTTAATAGACCTAATCAAGTTGTCTAGGCTTGTAGAACCTAACATTAGTCGAAGTTCAAATTTATTATATTATTTTATTTAATTTATTTTATTATATTTATTTTTTTTTAAATAGTTAACTCTTTCTCATTGCCTCAGCTAACTTTTAGCGTCATTGACATGAGTCGAAGCTCACATCTATTATTTTCATTTATTGATTTTATTGTTTTATTTTATTATTTTTATTTCATTATTTAATTTTATTATTTTCATTTATTTATTATAATATTTTATTTTTTTATTATATTCAATTATTTTTTTTATTATTTTATTTCAATATTTAATTTTATTATTTTATTTTATTTTAATATTTTCATTTATTTATTATATTATTATATTTTATTATTTTCATTTTTTGTTTTATTTTGCTTTATCAATATTTTGTTACAATTTACTCTTATATACCTTCTACACTGAAATTTATTTCCAGCCATTTTTGTAGCTCCATTAATCCAATTATTGGCATTTGACTTTGGATAATACAGAAATTTACAGCTAGACATATCTAATTGCCTGTCATCGGTTAAATTTCGAAATAAAGTAATTGAATCCTCTTTTAATAAAATGTTTCTGTTGCCTCGGGGCAGATGAAGTTAATGTGTGCCGTTCACTGTTATTTAACCCTTATAATGGGCATGTTTTTATAAACAAATGATTAGAGCTTATCGTGTCTATCCGCTGCGTAACGACATCAATACCTGCCCTAACGAGCAACGAGGCGCTTGGGGCAATGGGATTTTTGAGGGAAACAGCTTACATACCTGGCAACTTAAAGGGTAATCCGGCCATAAGTGGATCCGGGCCAAAACGCTGTGGTCCAAATGCGAACGGATGGAAGCCCTGATGGCGCACCTTCGAGCGTGGCTCACGTGGCCCATCCACCGTTACCTTGATGGCCTTCGTATAGGTGGCGATCTGTATCGGATTCGTTGAGATGACAATTGTCAGCGTAAAGCTCTTACCTGAAAGAGAAAGAAGGAGAGAGAAGGAGAGAGAGAGAGGGATTGAATAAGTGATTTTGATTATAATGTAAAGATTTAAAGCAATTATATAGACTCTGCCTGCAATTATATCGCCATGCACTTATCCAGAAATATATATGAACTGAAGTGAATGTGGCATTCGGCATGTCTCATCATGCTCAATTAACCCCAAACAGAATTGGCAAAGTCACACAGAACTGATGGCGAATCATTAACTAAACAAAGCAGCCATGCAGATATTACATGATTGAATGATTGAGTTGATTGAATGACCAGACAACATTCAAACTCTAACTGGATGGGGTCGAGTGGAAGTGGGAGTGGGAGTATTTGTCTGATTGTTACCAAATGCATTGGTCAAACAGTGAACTGCAATATTAAGCAACTTTGGCATGGCAACCCTATAGTGGTTGCGCATGCCAGAGTTGCCATAACAGCCAGAGCCTCAATGAACCCCACGCGCCCTGACCAAAAATCTTGAAATATTTGGCATATTCATAAGGCGGCATGAACTTTCGAAATGTGCACAAGAATGAAAATGCCATTTCCATTGCGCTGACATCAGCTTCAGCTTCAGCTTCAGCTCACTTCACTCACTCACTGACTTTTTGGCTGCCTTTCGAAAAAGGGGCGCGAATACGAAATTCGTGGCGCAAACATTGAATGCCAAACGCATGAGTTAATCAACAAATATGAATGCTTGGCAAGGCTGCAGACTTTATTGAAACACACAAATTCAGCAAAGCTAATTGAGAGAGAGTTTTTAAGCAAAATTATAAAAATTTATTAGAAAAAAAAAAATATTTTTTTAATTAAAGATATATATGAAAAACAATTATTAAAAATTATTTTATTTTTATTTCAATAAACATCAATTTTTATTTGAAAACTAATATTGGAAAAAGTAATATAAAAATAAATTATTATTACTAAATACATTTTTTGTTTATCTAAAAAATGTATCTAAAAGTAACTGCTAAAATATATAGGAAAAAAGCTTGGAATTTTCTTAAATAAAATACAATAAATATTCTCTTTTCGTTTTTATTTTGATATAGTATAGTTTATATAAAATATATATATATATATATATATATTCATAATAAGACAAGAAATATTTACTTAAATCTGTAATATAATGCTTATTTTATACAACAGCCAAACTAAAAGCTAAAAGTAAAATATACTAAAGTATATTCGATGATCATTTGATACCACACACACACACACCCATACGTGGAATGTGGGCAAAACTAGAGTTAACCACATAGGAGAAAAACTCTCTCTCTTAGCATATTTGAAACATGGCTTAACCGTAACTCATTTGCAAGTTTGCAAGCAAGTCGAAGGCGACGGCAAAGCAGGACACGAATAACACGCGAAAAGCAAACAAAGTTCTTAGATTAATATTAAATTAAACGAAGCATGCAAAAAATGCTAGAAGGCGGCAATCATTAGGACAAGGGCGGCAACAACAACCCAAGTCAAGCCAGCCTACAAATATATTGCCTGCTGAAGGCGGCAATTCGGTGTGAGCCATGCGGCAGTCAAGAAGAAAACCCAAGAAATCTACACAAGAAAACAAATGAACATAAACAGACGAAACGAACCAAGAAAACCAACAAAATGAAATGAAACTTTTTTAATTATGCGCCCCACAGCCAGGCCAAGTCGAAGGCGAGCGAGCAACAAGCGAGCAGCGGCCATGGGTAGTTGGTTTTTGGTGAGGGCGTGGCAGCTGCTCTAGTAAGCGTCAACAAACTAACGAAGTGGTAAGCTAGAGAAGGCCAACAGACGACAGAGGACAGAGAACGGAGGCGCTGTCCCAGGCAACTGGAGACGCGATGGGGCACAAAGTGGCTAAGACAAAAGACTTGAATGTTGCGTCGACGGCGTTTTTGCCAAATGAGCAAATATTGCAAATAAATCTGTTGCTGTTAGCCATTTTGTGCAGTGTGGGCGTGGCAACAAAAGGCAACGGCAACGGCGGCAAAGAACTTTTGCTGCTAATAAGATGAAAACCATTAAAAGTCGACACAAGTCGCGTCCGTTGCAAACCAAAGGAGAGCAGAGCAAAGAATGAGCAAGAAAATGAGATGAGGCAAGCATAGAAGGAGAATGGAGAGTAGAGAGCTGGGTCGTAACAGGATGTTGGCTGCTGGCTGACAAGCAGCCAGAAGCCGGGTTAAAATGCTGTAATTTTCGCAACAAAGCAAAAATTATCACCACTTTGCAAAAGGCGACAGCGACGAGAAAAGCTCTGCACCCTTTTTAACTATGCATGTGTGTGTGTGTGTGTGTGTGTGTTGTGTGTGTGAAGCAGACGCTAAGTGATTTTAAAACAAAGTTTTTCAAACGTTTAACGTTACAATTTTGCCAAGTGTAATAGAAAATGTAACGTTTGCCGTTGACTCGTCTGCATTTTAACTTTCGATGCTGATAATGAAGCAAGAAACAAAACCCAGAGCCAGAGCCAGTGCCAGAGCTAGAGCCAGTGCCAGAGCCATTGCCAAGAGGGTTCGCATACTGCGCATAGGCAATTTAATGGCCATGTCGTCACAACCCTGCAGCCCCAAGCCCGCAACGGGGCTGTAGCTACTGCTGCTGCTGCTGCTGCTGTTGCTGCTGTGTTAATGTCGTTAGTAGCATGGCGCCATAATTATAATTTGACATAAGACAAGAAGTCTGAGGTTGACAACAAAATGACATTTTAAATACACACTCCAACGACGGCGGTATTCAATGAATGAATGGACAACCCTCCAGCGTTGGCACAAGCCCAACCACCCAACCACCCAACCGCCCAAGCACCCGCCCACACACACACACACACACAGAGACGCTCATCTTGCCTCACTGTGCGTATTTAGACACTTAACAGATCATAATTTTAACACTTTGCCTAATGCCCATGGAACGTTTAATGGAAATGCCAGCGCGTGCAGAGAGAGCGAAAGAGAGAGAGAGATTGAGTGAGAATGAGAGAACTTTGTGCGAATCTCTGCAGATTAACAAAGATTTAATATGACTTGTGCATTAAATCGCCTCTTAGGCAATGTCAAGCTGACCTGAGTTTGCTTTTATTTTCGACTGATGTGGAAGAGTAGGCGAACGCCTCGCCCTGCTCGTTAGCTTCGCTTACTATGATGCACTGCAAGAAATAGCCTTGACCTCAAATATTTGGAATTCAATTGAAATTTTCAGCAATGGAATTCTTTAAATTTCACTTCATTCCATTCCAATTTGTTTGCCTTTTTTATTTTAAATGGAAATCCAATCGAAAAGACTTTAACAACTTCCTGCAAATACAAATCTCATTCGAGGAGTGTTATTCGATTTTATAGCATAAATATATATCTATTATGCCAATACTTTTTACTGCCTTGGTCTCTCTCTCTCGCTCTCTCTCTCTCACTCTCTATGGATATAACACTATATTGCTTTATCTCTTTCTATCTTTCACATTCACTCTGTCTCTTTATCATTCAATATCGCTGCTCTCTCCCTCTTTTACGCTCCTTCACTCAGAATCTCTCTCTCTCCCTCTCTTTCTCTTTCTCTTCTCTCATCACCAACTATCTTTCCTCTGCATTTCACTTCCGTTTTGTCTTTGGCCCTATCATCTTTCGTTTTCCTCCGTCTCTCACTCTTTCTCTCTGTCTGTCTTTATTCTCACTCTCTCTCCCTGTCGTTCTCTCTGTTTTAGTATCTTCATTACATCTCTTCAATTCACTTCGCTTTCTTTCTTCTATCCCTTTCTCATTTGCCCATTTCTCTTGCTCTCTCTCTCTCTCTCTCTTTCCCTTTCCCTCTCTCTCACACACTGTCTGCTTCACTCCATCCTAGGCCCACATTTTCACTCTTTTACAACATTTTTCCGCAATTCCTTTACAAATTGCATTTCAAGTAGCTTTAAAACGAAAATCTCTCTACGAACATTCGAGACTGTTTCTTATTCTTGTCCCTCATGCTCGCAGCAGCTCCAGTCGCTGCTCATGCCCCGCCCAAGCTACGTCTCTGTCTGGCATAAATATTCATATGTTTATTTTATACGTTTTGCCAACGAAAACGCTGCACTTTCTTTCTGCCTTCATCTCACTGTCCTCCTCAGCCCAGACCAACCTACCCAAGCGCCACACGCTTTATAACTGCCAGCTTAGAGTTTTTCGATTTCCACTAACCGTTTGCATTTTTTTAGGTAATTTTTCAAGTGGGTATATACGTTTCGATAGCAAGGTAAGGTTAAGGTTTGGAAAATCAATTAAAATTAGAACGTCTATTGATAAAGTTAATTATGATGTAGATCACATATTTAAATATCTAAGTAGAGATTTATACTAATGTATAAGCACAAAAATAATTAATATCTTACTCAAGTGAATATATGTATGTATATTGAAAGATTTATAGCTTACAGAAAAGATAATTTAGAAATAGCTAACACGTTTTTTCTCATATATACATTGTATATAAAACCGAATGAAATATAACAAAAAATTATAATAATAATAAGTAACTAGTTTAATTATATATTCCTATTAAGCATAACAAATAAAAGTATATTCAAATATTGAATACTACTATGTGTAATTAAACTAATCAAATATTATCTGAATGCAAGAAAAATTGTAATGAAAATCTCGGTGGTCTTTACATATATTCCTTATTTCAGGTATATACCTGATCACCTAAATTCTACGTTAATTCAGCAAAGATTGATTTTACATCTCTGTCTTTACATAATCAGCATACAGTAACCCAATTTAAGAGAAATATTTATATACATAGGTATAAGATATACTAGTAAGCCTGATTCCAAATCGAATCAACTGAAATAAACAATAAAGTATATTTGAAAATATATTCGATTTATACATGTAGAAAAACTATATTATAGATGGAATTATTGAGTTAACAAGAAATGTCAATATAGAAGGGTAAACTATTGAAAAAACAATTATATAAATTCAGTTTTAAAATTCATTTTTATTTAATTCAAATTATATTAAATAAAATCTCTATTCCTTACTTAGTCTTCACTTTATATCTGTTCTTTGCCTCTATCCTCTTTGTTCGTTTAACTATTCCATGAAAATCACTCAGTGGTGCTCTGTTTCTCCCTCTCTCTCACTCTCTCTCTCTCTCTCTCTCTTTCTCTCTCTCTCACTTTCCATAAAAATAAGAATCATATAGAGAAAGAATCATAAAGTCAAATTTAAATAATTTTCTCAGCTGTTTTCACCTATCTAACTGGCCTTGAATCAATGACAGATACCCCTCATCTATCGATAGATTGAGCATAGGGTATTTCATGTTCAGCAAAATGTTAGCCAACTGTTCTTTTGCTGTTTGGTTTGCGCGTGATACATTTGTTGTTTTCAGCTTTTGGCATTTGTCGCCGCTTTGTCGTTGGCTTTCACTAATGCGAAGGCGGAGATGGAGGCACAGGCTGGGTGGCGGGGTGGCTGGAGGCTGTTTGTTGTTGGGGGTTCAGGGCATGGTTTAATAATCATAAATTTTAACCCTTTTTAGCGCGACACTTGCCGTTCTTTCTTTTTTTTTTCCCCCGTTTGTTGTTGTTGTTTTTGTTATGTTGACATCCGTTTTGTTCTTTGGCAGCCGTTTAACCCGATTTGTAATACATGGCCCAAGGGCAGTGTCAGTGACGTTGACTGTTGCTAGAGCTGCTATTGTTGTTGTTGCCACGTTGCTGCCAATGATGTGAACGCGCAAATTGCCCAAATGCCACCACAGACGAACTGCAACAGCAGCAGCAGCGGCAACAGCAGCGACAGCGGCAGCAGCCAAAAAGGAAATTAAATTTCCAGTAAAGTCAAATATTATATTGGCAATAAATGAAGACGCAGCAGACGCGACACGATGCTACCAGCAATTACTTTGGCCCGAATCAGTCGGTGGTGCTGATGCTGCTACTACGGCTGTTGGTGGTGTTGGTGCTGGGGTGGTGGTGGTGGGTTTTCTTGCTAAATATACGATGCCAGCACACAGGAAGCCGGAATCGACGTTTATTAAAACGGAAACTCGAGACATTTTGTGCGGCGGCACAAGAAAGAAGCAATGCGACTTTCACGATAAAGCCAAAGACGATGCCAATGGCCATGGCAATGGCAATGGCAATGGCAAAAAGTAACGAAGCAGACGCTGCCAAGGACATAATTCCGTCTTAGCTTTGCCAATGGCAAACAATGTCCTTGGCCAACGGCAGCACTGCCCCGATGCTGCCTCACTGATAAGCAATCGCCCATCAGGCCCGGCCCCCCAAGAAAAGTGTCCCAAAATGTAGATTCACACAGCTTGAAAATGACCAACGGGGGAGCAGCAGCCAAAGGCCGCTAAATTGCAATTTTCAAGATTTAAGCGTGAACAATAAATGTCACATAATCTGTAAGTAGCTAAATAAAAGCGCCCGCAGCCAAGTGACTCCACAAAAAAAAAAAAAAAAAAAAACAAGACCTGGCCATCGTTTCAGTCCCAGTGCCAGTCTCAGTCTCAGTCCCGCTCGCTTGCTATTTAATTTAATTTATCGCATTTTAAACAGACGACAAACAATAAAATGAAGCGGACAGCTTCAACAAAATAATACAACAAATTTATTTGTTGTTTGTTTCCCTTTGGTCGGCCCTTAGGCCAGACGCATTGATTGCGGCTTTGTCTTTTATGTCTCGCAGCCAGAGGGTCACAATATGACCAGAAGAAGAGCCAATCTATCGACCCTACAAGGCAATTTGTTAGCGTTACACATGATAAGCGCGACAATAGGCAAGTTCAAGATGTTCTATTGAAGTTATCGAACCAGCATTCAATTATAACAACTATAATTTAAATTTTCTCTCTTCACGCACTTTCAGCGAGAATATTGCAGAAGGACTGAATGATATTCGTTTACACTCGGCAAACAGCTAAATCATGTTTCATAAATACCAAAGGTAAATCTTCCTTAACTATAGCTGCACAACTTAATAAGTTATCATATAGGTATTCCAGCATTTATAATTTATTTAGACGTAGAGAACAAAGTTTTATTATTCTAAATTTCAAGTCTCTAGCTTCAATAACGCCGAAATAGTTTGCATTCATACAAATAGGCGGAGGGATGGATGGATAGCAAGACGGACAGTATTCAAAATTTATATACTCTTTCGTATCATGAGCGAGTATTATAAGGGCATAAATTGGTCTCAAGTCTCAAATCTTAAGTCCCTTTTAATTATTCAAAAAATTTTATAAAATTCTATTAGACAATGATTGCGCTTTGACTTAAGCATGAGCTGAAAGATTAAAGCCCGAAGTTTTATTTTATCTTAAGTATTATAAGCTTTCAATAACATTTTCAGGAATATTTTAAAGTATCTAATACTTAATGCAAAACGCAAAATCACAGAATTTACAGACATATAGAGAAATAATCTTGACTCTCTTTATATTCCAACGCTGGTTTGCTTAAAGATTTTAGAATCAAGGAATA
>JAUESO010000253.1:0-63944 GCA_030914385.1 Drosophila antonietae
TTTTGTGGGTGTTTTCGTTTGGCGTTTTCATTTCCAATTTTCATTGGCTTTGCAAGACAAATTGCATTGGCTAACAACAAACTGCATAAAATTAGAGTAAAGCCGAAAATACAATAAAATCTAAATTAAATAAATTAAATGAATACGAACTGAACTGATAAATCAAATAGTTGCTGGCTTTGTGTATTGCGAACAGAAAATTAAACAAGAAAATAATTGGAAACCAATTTGTTAACACAATAAAAGTACTTTTAAAAATAATAAATAAATAAATAATATTTTAAATAAAATATAAAATAAAAAAAAATTTTTTTTAAATGATGCAAATAAAAAAACAAAGTATAAAAAAAAAGATAATGCAAATATAAAAAAAAAATGATATAATGAATAATCAAGAGAATTAATAGAAGCAAACAGTTATTTATTTTTTTATAAAATAGAAAAAAATATATACATCATTCACGACTTTAAAAAATTGTTTTTTTTTTTTTAATTATAATAGAAAAATCAGTCAATTAAAACAAATTCAATTTTAAAATAAAAATATTTAAAATTACTTATAAAAAAAACAAATAAAAGAAATCAATTAAGGGATATATAGACATTTAAAAAAAATCAATTAAAAAAAGAATTAATTTAAAAAAAGGTCAATTAAAAAAATATATTCTAAATATATTTAAAGCGTATAAACTAAATTATTTAATACGGACAACATTTGAATATTTCTTATTTTCATTAGTAAATATAACTTCACGACTCACGTCCAAGCTCTAAACGCAAACTCATTTCACGCACAATTCAACATCTAGACAAGCAAAGATATTGCTGAGCTTGGTTAATTATGTTGCTTTCATTACACAAGATCTCATATCGGAGAGGGTGGTACGGAGTTGGGACATGGGGCATGCATGACCCTGTCTGCCACTAAGCATTATCACACAAGCTGCTAATATAAACATTACGAGCAATAGCCACGCCCATACACACACCCACACACACACACACACACAACACGCACAACAGAAGAAGAAACGCTCGCACGCAAAACATAAGCAAACAGCTTAATTATCCAAGAGAAACTCGTACAAAAGCCAAATGAAAAAATACAAAATAATAATAAATAAAATAAATTATATATTAGACTAAGCTCAGGATATGTAAATGTGTATTCTTTATATTATGCGTATTATTATTTTTTGTTGTTTTTAATATTAGCATTTGCTTTGTTTTATTTTGTATTTTTATATTGGATTTTTTAAATTTATTTGTTATCTATTTATTTATTTTTAAATTATTTATTTTTTATCTATTTATTTATTTTTTAATTAATTATTTTTTTTTTATCTATTATTTTATCTATTTGTTATCTATTTTTTTAATTATTTTTTTTTATTATTTATTTGTTATCTATTTATTTATTTTTAATTTTTTTTCTTATTTATTATTATTTTTTTAAATTTTAATTTTTCTTTTTTTATTTATTTGTAATAATTTATATTTATTTTAATTTTTTACTTTATTATTTAATTTATAATTTAGTTTTTTTTTTTTCATTTTATTTTTATTTTTATATAGTTCAGTGGAATTTATAGGCGCCTATAATTAAGCCTAAATTAAATGCAAATTTGTAATAAATTTCTTTTTTAGTTTTAATTGAATTTTATTTAGTTTTATGTCCATTTCTCGTGTTCGCGATGTTCGCGTTGTCCGCTGAAGCGTTCAATGTTCGTTGCACTCCGTTGCATGTTATTAACCCCGGATGACAATGCATAATTTGTAAAGAAAACTTTAAGATAAATTCGGCCAGAGATTGGCAAGCGAAAAGTGCATAAGCAAATTTTAGAGGAATTAAAAAAAAAATGATTTATGATCCGACAATTTATTTAATGTGCAAAATATTAATTTTTATAATATATTTTTATTAAATTTTATTTATTATGTGCATTTATTTCATATTGTGTTGGCTACAAGTTTTTAAGTAAAGGAAGCATTTTTTCAGTCTTTTCGTTTTAGTATTAAAATTTATTGCCACAATACAAATTCTAAACAATTCAAGTCATTTGCCAGGCATAATAAATTTTAGAAAAATGAAAAAACAGAGGGAGAGAGAGAAATAGAAAAGCAAAACAATTAGTAAATATAAGAATGGATTGTGACCGACAATAAAACGCAATAAAAACTCGGAAAAAGGAAGCAAAAGTATTTCAATGGAAAACCATTTAGGTGCGATGGCAGACCATAAAAAAAAAAGGACAAAGCTTCTAAGCGGCAATCAATGACACAAAAGAGCCAAACGTAAGCCAAATGCAAAATTCCACTAAAAAGATACATAGATATATATATATATATATGCACCTAGGCAACAGACTTTGCTTTATCTTCGCTAGACATGGATAAACATAACAGAGTCTTTGGCAGGACTCTGGCTCATAGCATAATCAAGTTGATCAGCAAACAAAGTGCATGCAGCATAATTTTCAAATTCAAGTCCTTGTTGCAGTTAGCTAAAAAGACAACGGATATGAATATGCCCAAAGGCTATCAGACAACATAAATGAGCGTAGAATGTACATGGAAATTGCTTCACATATATATATATATATAGTTATACAGACAAAAGCAAAGCACAAGATGCGCTTAAAAGACAAACAAAACGTGGCTAAATGGCAGCTCTCCATATCGTCGTCGTCGCCTCCTCATATCGACCAATTCATGTTGGCCACAGCGTCTGCTCAGCCACTGATACGGGAAAATCTGTTTGGGCGTTAAAAGTACAAACTCTAACCTATAAACACCCACCCACAGACACAAACACAAACACACACACATAGAGAGAGAGATATACCCACAGCACAGTTTAGAGCTACGCAAAGTTTTTCTCCCAGCTGTTGCTTTGCCATTTCTGCTGCATCATAATGACAAACATTGATGCAATGATGATGTTCTTTGGCACAGTCTACAAAACTCAAACTCCAAACTCCAGCATGACATTAGATTTTAACAATTTGCATAGAATATGCTGTTCAAGCTTGTTCTAAGCCCATATTTCGATAGCATACAATGTAAGTGAATTAAAAAATAATATTCTATAAGCTGTTGGTTTAACAAAGTATCTGAACAACCCTTTTCAGGTTTTTAGTAAACTCGCAAATCTCTTATATTTTCTTGCACACTCATTTGTCACATTTTACATTTAAATATATAAATATTTTAGACGAAATCGAATGACATTTTTTTAAATCATTCTTAGTCATACTCTACCATACAAAGAGTTTCTGGTGAGTTTATCTTTCTCTTTCAGACTCTCTCTCTCTCTTCATATTTTTCCCATTTTTTTCAAAATCTCCTTTAACAATTGTGCTTCATTTCCGTCTCTTTATAATTATTATTTATATAAAAATCCCACTTCTTTCTTTTACATATATTAAGTAAATACTTGAAAAGCGTCTTTTATGATGACTAGGACACTCAATACTTTTAATGTATATAACCTCTCTTGACAGTCTATGTTAGGGTTGCTTCAACATCGCATCTTACCAATAAATTGCTCTGGCAATCGCATCTCAATGACTTTCACATTTATCTGTGGGCTGTCACAGGGCCGCAACCATTTCTTCCGCTTCATATTACAAATCTACAGCTGATGCGATTATAGGCGAGAGACGGCAACAAAAAAAAACAGAAATAAATAATAAAAAAAAAAATGAGGAAGAGTATGAAGTAAATTCGTATGCCCTGAAGCGGTTCAAGCACTGATATATGTACCATAAAACAGAAAGAAAATGAACATAAAAAAAAGAAACAGAATGAAAAGAGTAAAGTGCAGACTATTGGTACTCGAAGTTGGTGGCGGGCAAAAGGGGGAGGGGCCTATGATACCGCGACCAGTTAATAGCATTGCCCGTCTACGCCCACGCAATCAGTGGAAACATTTTTTACGTTAGTCGAGATACTTTTCGCCCCATGCAAAAAGAAAGCAACAAGAAGACGTAAACACAGCGAGACATGGTTATGCTGCAGTTGGCCAACTTGTTGTGATGCTGCCAAAGGGCAAAACCACTTTCAGCCTCAACTCTGCAACATATACACGGCGGTCGTTCCAGCTACTTTTTTTCGATTTTTCTTTTAGACGTATAACACGGCAAAATAATGGAAAGGTTCAGAAACAAATTTGCGGTTCGCTGCTCTCTCAACTATCATATGCTAAAACTACTCAAATGAAATTGCCAAAAGTGCTTATGCAATAATGATCTTACGAATTGGAATCTGTAGACAATATTCAAATTATGTATAAAAAACCAAATTAAACAAATTAAACAACAAACTAAATTTGATAGTATAAACTAAAAGTCACTAAAAGAAGTGTACATTACAGTATAATACAAATATATACATATATTTTAAAATGTAAATATTTTTCATTAAATCTAAAGAAAACATAGAAAACTTGGTCAAATCTTATAAACTTTAAGAACTAAAAAAAAAAAAAGAAGAAAAAACTAAACCAACTTAGGCAAATGCAGGCAATTTCGTTGAACCCGTTGGGCCAATGCCCACATAGTTTTGCTGAGTTAAACAAGTGGGTGGGCAAAAAGTTTACCGATTTAACCAATTTTCAGCAGTAGCAACCCACAAAAACCATTACATTGACCGCAACGGGACAGGAACAACAAATACCAAACGAACAGCAGCTGCTGCTGGCATTGTAACCGAAACTGAAGTTAAGAGTTGAGGACTGTGGCCTGTGGGCTCTGAGCAGTGGCCAGTGTTCAGCTAGTTCACTGTTTGGCGCGCTGAGCCAAGTAAAAACTCATCAAACTATATTTTCAATAAATAATGACGATATGCAGGCTAGCCAGGGCGGCTAGGCAGACAGAGAATGTTTCTACAGCTAACAGCTTCATTGATTTCGCCAGCCACTCGAAGTCTGGCGAACAGGCGACGCGACACCAAATCATAAAATGGCACGAGAGAAAAGAAACAAAAAATAATTTAAAAAACAAACACTCAGCCAAAAACCCACACTTGTGTAGATTAGTGTAAGTGTATGTGCTTGCCACGCCCAGCATTTGCATGCGCGCCAGCAACTCCTTTAATCCATTCCATTGCAGTCAGCCAGACAGCCGACAGCAGACAGACAACAAGTCGACAGCGCAACCTGCATGGACTAGCGGGACTTAAAACCGACTCAGACGATTGCAAAGTTGGCCCTAACACAAGCACAGTGGAATCAAAGCAATATTTTTGTGTAGCAATCTAAATGGAGGTACAAAAAACAATCAGATAATACAAAATAAAAGTTTATAAAATGGAAAAAAATTATTAAATAAAAAAAATTATTAAATAAAAAAAAATTGTTAAATAAAAAAAATTATTAAAATTACATGCATTTAACAAAATTATATAAATAAAAAAAAAAATAATAAATTTACTTTTATAAATAAAGAAACAAAAAAATAAATAAATAATGAAATAAAAATAAAATATATTAAAGATTGAATAAATGAAGACTAATTATTTAAATTAAATAATATAAATATTAAATAATATATATTTAAACGCCATATAAAAATAAAAACAAAACAAAATAACCAAGTTTTATAAAAATAACAAAAAAAAAAAAGCAAGTTTTATAAAATAAACAAAAATAATTATAATAAAATTAAAATTAAAATAACTAAAGAAAAATATCAGAATAAAAAAAACTTATGAAAAATTTTAAAAATAACTAATGAAAAAATATAAATAATTAATTAGTAATTAAAATGAAAATAGGTTATTTTATTTATTTATTTTAAAAAAATTATTCGTTTAGTTTTTTAAATCATTTCTTATCTTTTGTTAATAAAATCCACATGAATATATTTTAAAATTACAACTCATACAAATTGTATACAAATTAAGTAATATTAATACTTTTTAAAACAATCTTTATGTACACAATTTTAAAATAAACATAGTTTGCATTTTGAATATCTCATGACTCTAAATCGTTCCACTGTGCTGAATTTTTGTTGTCTCAAATTTTGTTCGGCACATACGCGTAATAAATTGCACAATGGGGAGCACTCGTACTTTTGGTTAGAGAAGTGCCGGCGTGTGAATGGTCCAAGAGCGCAGTAAAAAGCTGCACATGGAGTTTTTTCCGGCTAGCATTTGGCGGTCTTTCGGGTTTTTTTTTATGCTTTTTTTTTGCTAGTTTACGACCCAAACGCAACACACAGAAGTTGTTGTGCAATTTTTGGCAGACATTAGGAAATGTGTATCTATTTTCCATGTTTTTTATTTTTTATTTTTATAACTACTAGACTTTTTGTTGTTTCTGATGTAAATGATGTTAATTTAAATAAGAGTTCGAGGCAATTTATAAAATTGTTTATATATTTATATTTTGATGAAATTTGACACAAGACAAATGAGTTTTTAAATAGGAGTGATGCTAGATGAATTGCGGAAAAGTTATTATATTTTTAATTAGCTAAATTATTTTAGATGCTGACGCTAGGAAGTAGACTTGAATTAAGTCGTTATATTTCCTCAGATTCCCATTTTCAAAATATATATAATTAAAATATAAATATTTTCTATTTAAATAATTTAAAAGTATTATTTTGCTTACCTCTTTCAACTCTGGAAATATCTTTTGCGTAACCTGCAAGTAGAAAGAATAATATTAAATATAAAAATAATAATTCTGGTATTTCTTAATATATTTAACACACACAAATATGCAAATCACTCAAAATAAAACAGAAAAAAAGGAGGGAAGTCTGTAAAAAAAAAGGGTCCAAAGGACTTCACCTTGTACAACCGACAGGGTTCAAGAGTGCGCAAAGTATTCAAATTAAAAACTACTTGAGTACGCAAAGAGCAGCAGGCAAAAATATTTCCTTCCTGCTGGAGCTAAAAATACTAAGAAAATAAATAAAAACAACAGGTCGCACCCTAAGTTAAGAATTCAGACCCAACTCTGAAACTTTAAATGAACACAGTCAAGACTAAGGACGTTGGCAGACCTGAAGCATACAACTGACGTTGCTACGCTCTCTGTTTTGTTTCTTAATATATATCAACAGTGTATCTTAGCATATATTTTATTTTATATATTTAATTTGATTTATCATGTTTTATAGTCTGTTAAAAGGCCCTGAGAGGAAGAGGTCATTGACATGCGAAGTACTAAACATTTAAAGGTTATTCTTAATTTTGTTTAAGTCTAATCTTAAATATTAAATGTCCAAGAGGTACAAAAGCAAAAAATCCAAGGGCATAGACTTAAAATTTCAAAGTCCTAACTACAAGAGAATTCAAGCAATAAAAATTAAAGAAAAAATGTAAGCGTAAACTTAAATCCATTTATGTTAAATAAACATATTAAATAAAATTATGAATAATTTTTAAAAAATTTTTTCACATTAATATTATTTAAACTTTAAGGAATTAATGTTCCAGCGTCAAATAAGTCAAGTAGAAATCAATTAATGATAAAAAAAAAAAATGTATTTTAAATAAAATATAATTTTTGTTATGTTTGTTTTCCACATTAGTTTTATACTTCAAAGAATTTACACAGATTTGTATTTCTATAATTTTGTATTTGGATAATTTTGTATTAATGGTAGAAACAAAATTGTTAGCCATCATTTTTGGCATAATTAGCGTAAGTTTAATTAGTAATACATTATTTAATTAATTAATTGACTAATAACAAAAACTCCAGCTCGTTCAGTTATCATGGGAGCAGAGAACAGGTGCATTGCAATTATCAAATTTTATTCAAATGGAAAAAGATTTCTTGGCAAGAACAACAAATCAAATGAATCATCGTTGGCAAAACTCTGAAAGGAGTTCTTTAACTAAAAGCGATCGAATCGATGCAACCACAACGTTTCGACCGACTTCAGTGTATTCTTGGCTATCACAAGAAAATCAAAATAAATTAAAAACAAATAAAGATCAAGTTACATCAAATATGCCGCTCAGAGTGCGTAGTCGCATCAATGAAAATTTCAAAATTGAACCTCGTGGCGTTAAAAACTATTACAAGTTTGTATTCAATTGCAGATTCTTAACATTCATATATATATTTATATGTATATATTTTTTCCAATTGCATTTATAGGGAGGAACTTTCTGAAGTATGTGCATCGAAATCAACAATATATAATGTACCCAAAGTGTTCGATTGGCTTACGCGTAATATGTATGTCAATGTAACATATGAAACTGTGGGTTCACTAGTAAATGTTCGTCCCATCTGGTATGACCTGAGATTTTATATGTACACAGTGGGCAAATCAGAAGAATGTCATACAACCGATTTAAAGACATGGAGACCGTATTTAGAGTGCACATTGTTGCGTAATCAACGCATGGAATATCTAATACCTAAATATCCATTGCATCAGCAAGCATATGTTTTTCGCTTTACAAGTACAATGGATGAAAGCCCTTATATCAAAGATAAAACATATAGGCCACGATTTGATTGGATGATGTATTGGGAGGGTGCTGATTTTAAATAAAAAAAAAATACTAACTATTGTCTTTAGAATTTTAAATATTGATATGCTACAATTTGGCCAAATATTTTTGGGTTACAGAATTATACAAGTTATTAGATAATTAAACCTTAATTCTGATCACGACCAATCAACATGTTCGATAATAAAACTTCTTCCATGTTTGAATGCCCCGACGACATGTTGTATGAACATCATTGGAGAGTGCCGTATGGAAGCTGAGGAAGTTTTACAAGACATGTTTTAGTTGCATTTACAACAAGTTTGATCGAACTGAAGATCTTACTATTTTTGCAGTACTTTAGCGCGACATGGTAAGACCAGACGAAAATATAATAAATAGCACTTCAGCCTCAATGTATGTTCTGTATGTCATATTTTAATGAATTTTTAAAATTTATTTACAATGAAATAATGATATTTTAAACTTTTTCATTTTATTTATCTTAACATTTTTTATATGATTTATGCTTTTTTTTTATATATTATTTTAGTTTAGAAATTTTTATTCAATTTTAATTCTTGTCTAGTAAACTTTAATGTCCTATTTTAATCATGTGTACCCTTTGCAATTAATTTATTTATAATAATTATTATTTCATGAGCTTTAGATATCATAGAATTATATTTATATAGATATTAATTTTCATTTTATTTAACTTCTTTACAGCATTTTAATTTTTTTATTTTATGCACATCTAATTAACGCTAAATTGACATTTGCATTAACATAGATTGCACAATAGAGAATCAGAATAAAATTTCGCTTTAATTGCAAAACGGCAAAAAAAAAAAAAAAATTGAGAAAAAAATTGTTTTACAGAATATTTGGTTGACTGGGAAAAGGCGTTGGCGGAGGGCGGAGTTATGGGCGTGCTCTACAAATTGCCACTGAGCTAGTTTATTTGTTAACTGTGCGTGCTGCAATCGAGTGCAGCAAAATGCACATTTAATATTATTTATAATTATTAGTTATTATACAAATGTGTAGCTGTGTGTGTGTTATGATAATTTATTTGGCTAGGCGTGATTCATGCACACAATCATTCACACAATCACACAACTCACACACGTGTACACATACATACACTCGCAATTAAATGCATTGCACTTTAATTGAGTTTAAATATTTTATAGCCAGACGCCGTTTACCAATTATAAATTTCGCCAAATTGCAATTTACGAGTGTGCAAAATGACTAAAATGCTATTTGTTGTTAATTATAATCAATGCATTGTTAAGATATCATCAATAGTTTGAAACTGAGAGGAATATCTATTTTTAGCAAATGAATTGTAAATTTTAGTTTACATAAATGATGCATATGAGAATTATTGTCAAAATAATATTAAAGGGAAATAGTGTACAAAAAATAACAATAATATAAAAAATATAATATAAATGATGGGTTTATATGTATTTTTATTGTTAAAATTATAATTCATGTTTCTTTCGTAGGGCGTGCAATTCAGAAAATGTTATAATTTTGCTTTGCCGTATATTTTAGTAAGTCTTAGATTTTTGTCTATTGGAAAAAAATACTTACAACAAAAATAAAATATCGTGTGACTTGGAAGATAACAGATACTAATAAAAATGAATTTAATAATAATTTTAGTAATTAATTTAGAATTTTTCATTAGATATAAGACTTTGTTTAATAAATTTGATTGTGTTTTCTATTTTTATTTTTTTATTTATTTATTTTATTTTGTTTATTTCTTTTATTTATTTATTTTATTTTATTTTATTTTATTTTATTTTATTTTATTTTATTTATTATTTTATTTATTTATTTATTTTTTAAAATTTATTTATTTTATTTATTTATTTTATTTTATTATTTATTTGATTTATTTTATTTTATTTTATATATATTTGTTTTATTTATTACTTTTTTTTTTCAATTTTTCAGATGTGCTTTCAAATACTAAAATATGTACTATATATATACATATATGTATTTATAAGTATTTTTCTTCTCAAGCATTTGCCTTTCACATGTGCATTTTCTTTGATCCTTTGATTACACACACAGCAGTCAGCTCTACTCATCATTAATGTCCTTCCTTTCCAGCACACACTCTCTATCTTGCTCTTTTTCTCTGTGTCTGACTCTTTCTCTTTCCGTCTCCCTTGCATACAGACTGCCAAAGGCCATAAAATCTGTAGCTGAAAAACTAATTCATTTCAGATTTTAATTCATTAAGTTTTTTTTATTTATTTATTTATTTTTTTCTTTTTTTTTTTGCTGTCACTCTTAGTTTTTTTTTTTTTTTAATAGCTGCGGCCAGGAGAGCGACACGCTTTTGTCTCACAGAGTCTTGATGACAATTTAGCTGCGGGCAATGCCAACAACTCCAAGCTCATCTACCCCTCTCTCTCTCTCTCTCTTTCTCTCTCCCACTCACAAGACTTAAAAAAAAATGTTGCCGACAAACTGCATACAAAAGTTGCAGTAGAATGTCAAAGTGGTATGCAAAGGCTGCCATGGTTGCGTTTTATTATAGACATATATCTATACATATATACATATATATATATATATGTGTGATTTCGTGTGTGTGCACAGTAAATTACTACTAAATCCAGCGTGTGCACTCAAGCTACCATTTATTTCCACTGACAGTAGCTAAGTAATTGAATCAAGTTTCTCCAAAGAAAAAGTGAAAAAAAAAAAAAAAAACGGAGTAACTTCAAAGAGTTATGTGACAATTGCGACTATAATGAAAACAAAGCTCATTTAAAAACGACAAACATTTCGCGACTTGATTGTTATTTAGAGCAACGCCAAAGCATTTGCAAGCATACGCTCGCTCAACTAAAAGTAGATCTATTGTAAAAGTATGGAAATGCTATGACAAAAAAATAATAATAAATAAATAATATAGAACAAAAATTAATAAATATATATCAATAAATAATCCAGACAAAAATATAATAAATTAATAATCTAATAAAAAATAAATAAATAAAATAAAAATAAATAAATAAAATTAAAATAAATAAATCAAATAAAAATAGATAAATAAAATTTAATAAAAATAAAAACTTTTTTTTAATAGAATATCTCTTAATAAATCACACCACATTAATTGCATTTAAAGCCATTAAATAATATAATTCATTAAATTATCTGTAATCGCAATTTTTATCAAATTTATTTTTAATTAACAACATATTTCACACAATTTGCAACTTAATTAGTAAAGTTCGCTAAACTGCAGTTAAGCAATTATTAATGTATGTTATTTAACCCTATCACAATTAGGTTTACTCTAGCAGTGCAACACGAACTATGAATTGTACCCAAATATTAGCTAACAAAAATTGCATAATCTTTTCATTTAGCAAACAATTTCCTACATCATTTCACTATTTTCTCTCAACAAATTTCAGGCTTCGTTGCGCATATTTAAATTAGAAGAAGACGAGATGCAAAAGTTCAACAGCTGCCAACATCATTTCCAATGCAATTTGACTAATCGTGCATGGCAAGCGAAAAGATAGTGTGGCAATACCCACACGAATATACATATATACACATGTACATATGTATATACATATGTATATATATAATATATACTACATGCATGAGCATTGCTACATCATTGCGTATACGCAACATGCGCTGTGAAAGCTGTTGTTGGTTTAATTACAATTTACAAGGAAATATATGGAATATGTTTCTGCCCCTGTGTGTGTGTGTGAATTGGCAGTAGCATGCAGTTCAGTTCTTCATTAATAATAATTGTTGAAATTCCATAATCATGTATAATAATTATTATACACAGAGGGGCGCACAGCGAGCGAGCGAGAGAGGGAGAGAGAGAGAGGTAGAGTATGGGGCATTTGGTGGCTTTTGCCAGGCCATTTGGTCAGCTTTGGCCTGGCTACATTTACTGCCAGCAAAAATCCGTATAGCAAACGCTGTGAATATTATAGAATAAAATAAAATAAAATCCATTGTAATTGAGATGAAAATGCACGATTGCCCGATACCCTGCATAATTGTTAGCTAACAATATATTAAATATCTGTTTGAAATACTTTGTTTGAAAATCGATCGAGTTTGCGAGCTGAATAGATCGGGACAGAAGTGAGCGACTAAGAGTTGCCCTGTATATTGGTTGGTAAATAAATATCTTAAATTAAATCTTTAAATTTATTTACTAAAAAAAAAAAAAAATAAATTAAATATTAATACAAAATATTTTAAATTTTAATTTTTTACTTGAGTTTAATATATTCACGACTTGCCTCTTAGGTACGAAATTTCAATTGGAATAGGTTCGAGATAATTTTATAGAATGATAATTGATGGACCAGAAGTTACGCTATTTAATTAGGTTTTTATTTTTCTAATTCCCCATTTTTTCAACTTTCATTTTCAGATACAAAATGTATTCTCATACGTTTCGAGCTAGATCGATAGAAAGATACGTGATTGATCGTAACTTACACTGTATAGTTTTATAGGTATTTAAATTTGTAAATATTTAGATCTTCCTTTAAATATTTATATTTTTTATGTAAAACATCGATTGACTAGCAGCCGACGTAAGCAAATGTGATAGGACGGAAGATGCTCTGTATAATTAAATATATATAATTATAATCGAATTTTCCCAGTTTTATCTCTTGCTAGATATCTAGCTAAGTAAACAGTCTATTAATAGATATTATGTCAAATCGAATCATGTTGCTTGAGATTGCTGTATAATAAATAGTATATTATAAAAAAGATAATAAATTTAGCTAACTTATAGCACATTTTCAGCACATTCCACTTTACACACCACAAATGTATATAGGGTATCAAAAATATAAGCGAAAAAAAAACAACAAAATTTGCTGCTGTCGCCGTGTTGTGGTCGCTGAATATCGTCTACGATGCAGCTCTGTGTGTGTTGTAGGTTGCCTTTACATGTTATATGTTATTGTTGTTCCCATTGCAATTATTATTGTTGTTGTTGTCATCGCTGCCACAATGGCAACCGCCTGCACATTGCACAAATGGTGTGGAAATTAAATTGTATTAAGTAATAAATGTTTAAAGCTTGTGCATTGTGCAATGTTAATGTTTATTGAGTTGCCGGGGGAGGAAGATGAAAAGCTGTTGCAGCTGCAGCTGTTCCCTATGCCCTAACGCTGCACAGTGGAGCAAATTAAATAAGATGAGTTGTATATGCTTTTCATATTGATTTAATACATTTTTTTTTTTCAACATTCCTATTAAATGATTCAACGACAGTCAATTGGCTATATATCTATAACATGTCTATCAATATGGCTTTGATTTTATAATATACACCAATTTATTTATTTAGCAACAGCTTTGTGCTTTGCCTTATCAGTTTTATAGTTTGTGATAAGAATTGATGATTCAATTGATTTTGCCTAAATTGAAAATAATGAGTTCTTTAATCTTATCTTTAAGTGTTAATGTCAAAACAAATAATGTATAGAAAATAAACAATTAGCAAAGTAATTAATAAGAAGTAAACATATTATTACAAAACGTATCTTTATTTTTGAATAAATTTTTTATTAGTTAATTATTTTATTTTATTTTATTAGTTAATTATTTTAATTTATTAGTTAATTATTTAATTTTACCATTTTTTTCTATTCGTTTTTTTATTTATTAAATTTCTATTATTTATTTCAATGGGCTAGTAATAATTTGAATTAATTTTAAAAAAAAACTTTATGAAATATACTTTGATACTTATATATATAAATATATTTATTTTTTCATACTATATAATCTATTGCAATCACTGTGCAATCTCTTTGCAAACTGCTCAAGGCGTTTAGCTTAAGGCTATTAGGGCCAAGGCAACAATTTGGCTTTGTTAAAGTCCATGTCGAGCAGCTGTAGAGAAGCAAATGGAGAATATTTTCTATTGTGTTCACACGCAGCCTCTCAAGAGTTGCTTTAAATGTGAACTTTTCGCTTTGATATCAAATAGTTATGTACATTTATTACACAACTTTTATTTATCAATGTACGCGCATTTGTACTTGCATTATTAAATAGAAATTTAATCATATTCATACATATTTAATTCTAACTATTTATAATTTGAAATATTAATAGAAGTATACAAAAGTGGGGCAAAGAATTTGTTGGAGTAAAAAAATAAAATAAATAAATAATATATGGTAATAATCATAAATAAGAAAAAAAAATATATGCAAAAAATATTAATAAAAAAAATAATGGTAAATTAAAATAAATATTTATTTTTTTCCAATTTTTTATGATAATAAAAATCAAGTAATATTATAAATATATGTCAAAAATAATAAATTTGTAATGAAAAATAAAATAATAAAAAAATAAAAATAAACAAAATAAATTAAAGCAAGAAAAAATACTATAATAATAATTTTTAAAAGTAATTTTAATTCAAATAAAAATTGAATACAAAATTATTGAAAAAGTAAAATAAATATATTTTAATTTAGGTAAATAAGAAAAATACTAATAATACAAAACTCATATATTTAGTTTGATTTTTCCAGTATTTAATATTAATAAAAAAAATAATGGTAAATTAAAATAAATATTTATTTTTTCAATTTTTTATGATAATAAAAATCAAGTAATATTATAAATATATGTCAAAAATAATAAATTTGTAATGAAAAATAAAATAATAAAAAATAAAATAAACAAAATAAATTAAAGCAAGAAAAAATACTATAATAATAATTTTTAAAAGTAATTTAATCTCAAATAAAAATTGAATACAAAATTATTGAAAAAGTAATAATAAATATATTTTAATTTAGGTAAATAAGAAAAATACTAATAATACAAAACTCATATATTTAGTTTGATTTTTCCAGTATTTAAATATTTATATTTATACTTTTTAATAATTAAATAAGATATTCTGTGGTATAAATTGAATAATAATATATATATATATATATAACTTGAAGCTAATTAACATAAAATGTAGTTAAACTATTTGACAAACATGAAAGCAACTAAATTATTGCTAATCGCATGCATAGCTAATCGTTTGCTGCGGTTTCAAATCTCTATTGTGGCATTCGTTTTCAGCAATTTGGTTGCTTTTGGCGAAATTTGAGACCGCAGAGAAATGGATTATAAATCAATTGCAACCCCTTTGGGAGTATGAAACCCGCGTCACCAGAGACCGAAAGAGACGTAGGGAGAGCGAGAGACAGAGAGGGAGAGAGAGTGACGGAGAGTGGTAGGGCAGGCAATCTACCCTACCAATTTAACCCCTAAGTAGACCACATAAATAATATATTAATAACAGCCCTCTTGTAATGTAAATGTGCCCCAATAGCAGCCGCAGCAGCAGCCCCGAGCATGACTGGCACAGTGAAACAATTTTTGGAGAGCACTTCAACGTTTCAGCTTGGGTCTCGTTTGGTCTCATAAAACAAAAGCATAATTCAATTAAGTATTACCATCAGACTCAGGCCACACAAAACAATGCTTTATAAAGTATATATATATATATAACATAAATGAAGAGAATAAGAAGAAACTACGTTTAATGGCAAACAAAACGATAGTTTTAATTATTTGTTTAGCTCATAGGCGGGCGCTCGACCAGAGCGAAAAATGAAATCATAATTCAGATTTATAATCATTTTTTTTGTTTAGGCTTGACTTACATTGTGGGTCACGAACTATGTAAAAGTTTATAATGAAAAAAAAAAAAAAAAAAAAAAATGAAACCCTTTGACCGAAACTCTCAAAAAGATTGACCCACATCTGCCTACAGCAAGTGGAAATGAAAATTTCTAATAGAAATTTTAGCCATGCTGAAATAGATAAATATTTGCTTTTCATTTAACCAAAAATAACTTTTACTTAAATTTTGTTTTGGATTTGTATAAATTCTTTTATATACTGATGAAATTCATGTAACCCCAATTAAATAGTATTATTATGTAGTAGAATATTAAATCTCGAGTAAAGTTTCACTCTAATAGAAAATACATGACAGTGCTCTAATTTATGATAAATTTTAAACAAGAGCTCAAAGATACTTTCGAAAAATTCCCCAAGCATAAACTGAAGCATTCAATCATAAGTTTCAGACAATACAACATGCTCTAAACAAGATATTTTTGTATATGAATTATTATAGACTATATTAAGACAGCTGTAATTGCGAAACTCGAAATGAGCTCTATTACAAAATAAGTTTCTTAACCTTACCCAACATCTTTTTTTGCTGGCTGGCTGCTTTGCATTAATCTTGATTCTTTTGCAATTTGTTGCTAATGTAAAAAAGTAAATTAATGTTTTATAATAATGATGCCACTCATTTTCAGAGGAAATGTCAGTCAAGTAAGTCAGTCCGTACGTCTGGGACAACACAACAGCATTTCGTTTGGGTCGCTGTGCATAAATCACATACAAATGAACTGAAGCGTGCCTTTGGCTGCCTGGCTGCCTGTCTCTGCGATCCGCAATAGCAATTGTTTGGTAATTGTTTTGACCAAATATTATATAGATATATAAATTTCAAATAAAAAAGGGTAAAAATCAAGTAAAATGCTTTGCCGGCTGCAATTGAGCGAGTGCTTGCTTTTTATGCCATTGTTTATTCCGTTTTTCTCTGTTTCCTTTTTGTTCCTACGCCTATTTAATTCAATTTCGACTCTTTCCTTTTCCTTTTTTTCTTTTTTTTTTTTAATAAAGGACTGTTTGCGCAGCTCAAATAAAAAAGCGCTAGCAACGAGCAACAAAAGAGAGAAATTGAGATTGAACAGCATAAAGCTGAAATCCGCTTTTAACGGATTTACATTTAAATGTCGACTTTGGCAAGTCAACCAAAATCCCTAAGGACTTTCCAAAAAAAGGCATAAAACTATATATATATGTTTTTTCTTTAGTTATTTGTTGGCAGAGATATTAGTATATTTAAGCATGAACAACTTGCATGATATAGTAGTTTTAACTTACTATATCAAATGGAATTTTTATATATATATTTAGCAAAGGAGAGAAAAAAGTTTTTTTTTTTTATTAATAAAGTTGAAGTTTATTTGATAGCAGCATATATATTTTTCTGTTGAGTCATGCTCATATATATTGGTATAATTTTTTTATTTATATGTATTTCTTCTTTATTTTTTTTTTTTTTAATATATTTTCATATTTTTTAAAATATATTTTTTTGTAATATTTTTAATACATTCTGTGTGCTTTGCACTGCATAAACAAATAGTTGCTGCCAGGTTGTTTTAATCCGCTGGCAAATACAATATACAAATACGAGTGCCAAATGTTATTGGAAAAGCATGAAAAAATGTACATAAATTCAAACATATACATATATGCATATATGCGTACATGTCTGCAAATAACTGCATCTACGTTTGTTTATTGTGCAAAATAAATATCACATATATTTATTATATATGTGAAAAAAGGGGGAATAAAAATCCTTACTGAAATCCACTCAAACAGAAATAGCATAAAAGCATTTTCTATTTGGTATATTTGGTAGAAAACAAATAAGTCAAATAAATTTCTGCCGTTTGTGCATTTATCGCAGCCACTGTATGCCACTAATTGCCTGTGCGTCAACTGTGCCGCAGCGCTGTCATTGACTTGGATTTTCCACAAAAACCGGAAATTCAAAACGCAAAGCAGATAAATATATGTATATGAAAAAGACGAAATGAAATTGAAAAATGAAAAATGAAAAAAATAAAATAAAAAACCTTGCTGCGAAGGGTAGCAAAAATTGTGTTAAGCAGCGCGTTTCCACCATGGCCTTGCCAGCCATGGGCAAACATGTGCGTTCGCACTGAGCCAAGCCATTTAAGCCACATACATACACACGAGACCGCCTCAAGACACATGCGACCCACCCGACGTCGCGCTCTCGAATTACAATTCTCAACACCAACAAAAATTTATTATAACTTGGTCAGCGCGAATTGCCAACCAAGCGTAATTTCATAAGAATGAAATTTTAGCCGTTGTCTCGGTCTCGTGCACTATGGGTAAAAAGCCCGATTTTTTGGCATAAATCAAAAAAATTTTTTTTTCAGTATCCGCCAACTGCTTTGCTTTTCTCATTTATAATACCCCAGTAGATGTAAAAATAATTTTTATAAAATTTTCAAGACTGCTGTTTATGTTTTGAGCTTCGTCAAAGTCAGCTGATGCAGGCTTGCATGTTAAATCGAAAAAAGCGCGGGAAATCATTCTCAACTTTCAAAGTGAATAAATCTTTTCAGTTTGAAGTAGTGAAAAAGTTTTGTTATGGAAAAAGTTCAAGAAGGTATGTCGAATAAGATCTTTGCAATTTATTTTGTAGTTCTGTGATTTATTGTTCAATTTTGTCATGTGTTGCTGTGTGTATTTTTAGATCAAAACTAATATTTACATGTGCGTTTCGTTAGACATAACTTGTGACCAGTCGAATGCATTTGAAATGTTGAAATGACAAATTGTGTACTAATGTTTGCTAAATCCAATATTAAAAAGACATCTTGCCCCTTTTTGCCCCTTTAAAAAATAATCGACATGTTGCAGTTGCACATGAGTTCAGCAATTCCATGCTGCTGGAAGTGTGGAACAGCAACAAGCGACAAGAAAGTGCTGTTAAAGATTATATTGTGCACAAAATAGGCAAAGAAAACATGTCTGTCGATCAACTTAAGTTAATTGAGCAAAAAGTTAAAATGTTTGTTGAATTTATTAAGCATAATTTGCAAAAGTGCAATCGAATGCTGGAACGCTTTAAGAAAAAGCATCATCTTTGGCTAGAGTCAAACATTAAGGTCATTTCATACGGCAGACCACTTAAAAGAGCAGGTCGGAAACAATTAGAATATAATGAGGCTGGCCCTCGTTTAAAACGAAAATTGGCTTCTGAGCTTGCTGCAGACACTGCTAACTCGACGCCTCTTTTAATACATGCTGCATTCGTTTCATCTAAAAAATCAATGGAAACCGATACGACATATGTTTTGAAGAAAGCTATGGCAAGCGAAACATTATGTGAAATTAAAAATAAGATTGAGAAAAATGATCCGTTGACAATAAGTGTTGATGAAGCCTTAGCATTTTTGATTGAAAATGGATTGACTAAGCAACAATACCTGAACATTAAGGCGCTAAATAAGCAAAAAGGATTTGACATTTTTCCGCCTTACGCAAAAATAAAAGAAATTAAATTGAAATGTAGACCTGAAGAAATCATGTACTCCGAGACAAAAGTGGAAGTATCATTACAAAACTTATTAAATCACACAGTTGATCGTGTTCTTCAGATGCAGCAAGATATTCTTAAAATATCGAATTCAACACGTTGTACATTAATACTAAGTTATGGATTCGACGGTTCTACAGGACAAAGCATTTATAAGCAGCGCTTTCAAGATGATGATCATATCGGATTTGATCATTCATTATTCATAACAACAATAATTCCATTGAAATTAGTTGATGAAAATAATCAAATCATTTGGCTTAATAGTATTCCACAGTCAGTTAGATTTTGTCGGCCTTTGAAAATAGAATTTATTAAGGAAACAACTGAGCATATATTGAAGGAGAAGTTCAATTTAGATGAGCAAATTAAAAACCTACAAGGTCATTTATATATTTTCAAAGAAAAAAGTATATGCATTGATTATAAGCCGTACATGACTTTAATAGACGGGAAAGTTTTGAATGTTTTAACTGGAACCAACTCATGCCAAGTTTGCCCATTATGTGGAGCAAAGCCAAATCAGTTACTGAAAACAATAGACTATAACTCAGGAATATTTACTGTCAATTCCAAAAGCCTTCAGTATGGAGTAAGCCCTCTACATGCATGGATAAGATTTCTGGAGTTTGTACTAAAAGTTTCATACAGAATGGAATTAAAAAAATGGCGCGTTAAAGGATCTGATAAGCAACTTATATTTGAAAAGAAACAGTACATCCAAAGAAGGCTGTGGAATGAAATGGGTCTTAATGTGGACAATCCGAAACAAAATGGAAGTGGTAACACTAATGACGGCAACACAGCAAGAAGAGCTTTTGGAAATGTTGAGCTGTTTGCAACCATTTTAAATTTTGACAAAGACATTTTAAAAAACTTTTATATAATATTGATTGCTATCTCTTGCGAGCATAGGGTGAACTCCGGCAAATTTAAGGCTTTGTGTGAAAAAACATTCAATTTGTATATGTTAAAATATTTTTGGTATCCAATGTCCCCAACTATCCACAAAGTTTTGGTGCATGGACATCAAATAATGGACAGCTGTGTAATTCCAGTTGGTGTTTTGGGTGAACACGCGTCTGAAGCCCGAAATAAAATTTACAAAAACGATCGCAAATCGCATGCTAGGAAATGTAGCCGATTACAAAACATAAGTGATGTATTCAATAGAGCACTAGACTCATCTGACCCACTTATTTCTAGTCTCAGTTTGAAAGAACGAGCTGGACGAAATAGAAAGAAAAAACTGCCTACAGAAGTTATTGCACTCTTAGAGCCATATTTTATTGAGCCTTCTGGAACATTTAGAAGGATTACTAATTCAACCGAAAGCGGAGAAGAGAAAGATTCTGAAGACGATGATGAAGACGCCTATGAAGACGATTACGAAAGGAATTATATTGAGTTGGAAGAAGAAGACGAAGAAGAAGATGAAGAAGAAGAATATTAGCACTGAATTCAAAATGTTAAGTATTGCTTGTGAATTGAAAAAAAACTATATATATTTAATTGACCTAAGCTTATATGTGCTATATGTTTTAAGTTCTTTCAGAAATCTGATGGTCCGAAGCTATGGTGGTCATTCCTATACATTAAATATACTTAAATGCATTAAATATTTAATAAAAATTATATAAAATAAATATATATATAAGCACGTACACGTACATGTAAGCATCCGTCTTAATTTTAACAATTTAATAAATTCACCTATAGGGGGAGGGTGTGTGGGCGTGGTTCAATTTTGAAAAAAAAAAATTCGAAATTCTAAAAAACTCATACTAATATGTGTGCAAAATTTCAAGCTTCTATCTCTTCAGGGACAATTTATGCCAAAAATCGGGCTTTTTACCCATAGTGTCGTGTTCAATTTGCTGGAACAGCTGATTAAATCAGTTAGAAAATGAAAATAAAACCTAAATAGAATAGTTTGACTTTTTTTTTTGTGAAATTAACGAAGTTTCGACACACTTTTTATGCGATTTTGTTAGAGGCAGAAAATTTAAGTTCTATTGCTTTATCATACTTGTGTAGAAATACTATAATATGTGAATAATATGTATAATATTATTTCATATATATTAATTTAATAAAAATAAATAAATAAATAAAATAATATAAATTAATTTAATAAAAACTAAAAAATATATATATGAAACATTATTTGATGAAGTAATTTATTTTAAGAAAATAAATAAATATGAAATAATATTTAATTAAATAATTTATTTTAAAAATATAAATTAATATATATGAATTAAAATCTTTTTAAATACTACTAAAATCTTTTTAAATAATATATGAGATATAAATAAATAATATACAATTTGCAAATGTCAAACTAAAAATGTTAATATTTTAAAAAAAATATTTAATAAACAATTTTAAAGCTCCTTGAATTACCTTTGATTTGTTTTTTTTTTTTTAAATATCTTTTGGCTATAATTATTATGTATTTTGTTATCTCTAATTAATTTCTTTTCTTACACAAATAACTAATTAATTAAATAAAATCATATCTATAACTTTATATATACAAAATTATCTTTCAAGTCACATAGTTGCAAAGAATTTCTATTAAAAGATTAGCTCACTTCTATATATACTCAAAATGACTCTGTCTCTGATTACAAATATATATATGTAAACATTTCACATACATTCACATAAATACATTAATTTCATTTTCAACATACTTGCTGACAAATTCAAACAACCCTTTCACAGCAGCGCCACAGTGAACAAAATCCATGGAATTTCGTTATAAATATTTTTCAAAGGAACACGAAACTTAATAAATTTCCCTCACTTGAACCCTTTTTATGGTCTCTGGCCTTTGGTTGATTGCTGCTCGTTAATCAATTTTATGCAAATCAAATGAAACATTTTTCGATGGGTTAAAACGTTTTTTTTTTTTTCTTCTGGGGCCGCTCGCCTGGCTAATGGGAAATTATTTAGCTAAAATTAAGCGGAAGCGAATGAAAAGCAAAACGAACTGAACACAGCTGATTGATTGATAAGCGAGCAGCATATAGAAAAAGTATATAAATTCAATGTTGAGAAATAACAACAATTTATTAAAGAAAATATACATATTTTTAGTTCAAAATGAATGAATGGATGAAAGGGTTGCAACAGACAACTTTATACCCTGACTATGACTACGAAATGGGCATTGGGCTAAGCTATTAATAATGCTTTTACCTTTTTGACTCGCAAATACCTTGAACTTTGCATAGGCAACATACATTTCGTTATCGATGGGGCCAAACATTCCCAAATACATATTTTGCCACAATTCACAATTAAGTTTGGTTATGGGTTTCACTCTGGGTTTGTGGTTGAGTTTGGGTCTGGCACTGAGTTTGACTTTGACACAACAGCCACAACCGCCAAAGCCAAGAACAACAACGACAACAACAATTAATATTAACAGCAATCAGTTGTGCTGTGCTATGTACACAATGTATGCCCCAAAGGCATAAAGGAAGCGACAGTCAGACACCGATATAGACACCGATACAGACACAGATACAGAGACAGCTACAGATATACATAGCTACAGTTACAAACAGTACCGCCACATCGGCAGACATCCTGACGTTGGCTATGAGCATAATGAGCAGCATTAAAACTAATGAAAATAAACTTTGCCACACAGCAGCTGCAGACAACGCAACAGCAGCAGCAGCTGAAGCTGAAGCAGTTCAAGCCGTTGCCCAAAAAAGCGCGCAGCACAAAAACTCAACGAGTCCTCAGCATCAACAGCAGCAGCAGAAGTAGAAGTAGCAACAGCAGTAGACAGAATAAAAATAAAAGCAACCCCAATACAGTTTTCTCCCTCTCTCTCTCTCACACTCTCTCTCCCTCTCTTAAGATATATGTATATATATGCCCACAGAAGGCATAACCCCAAGAATAAGAAAATTGCGAGACAAACTGGGAAATGGGAAAAACGCATAAAGACGAAGGCGGCAGCCAGAACAATGAAGTGCCAGGCAGACAACAACAGCAAACAAATTGGGCAAGTTATAGATATACGATTCTATGATGCCCTCTAAATAAGGGAAATTGTGCAAAACGAGGACTTGATAACATATATTATTTAAAAATAAATAATGTTAAATAAAAAAAATAAATATTTATATTAAATAAATAAAATAATAAATAATATTATATTCAATATTAAATATATATATAGAATAAATAAAATAATAAACAAATATATATCTAAAAATAAATAATAATAATTAATATAATATTCAATATTAACATTTTATAATATTTAATAATCCACAATCAACGAAAAATGGCTCAATAATGAAATGTGAACATATTTAAATAATTTGTTTACTTTACTTTATTTCACTTAAAAAAATATAATATATTATTAGGAAACATATTATTTTAATCTAAAACCTTTGACTAAGGAAAATTAGCTTAAACTACAAAAAAAATTACAAACATTTTAGTTTTAAATATTTACATTTAAAATATTTATTTAAGCTAAAACAAAAATCTGTTTAAATATTAATATTGTTATTTTAAATTATTTGTATATTTTTAATTAATATATTATATTATTAAATTATTTCTATTTCTTTATTAATATATCAAAATATTAAAATATTTGGTTAAATTTAACCTAAACAAAAATCTGTTTAAATATTAATATTGCTATGTTAAATTATTTATATATTTTTCATTAATACTTGTCGCAGCAAATCGAAAAGCTCTAAAAAAAACTTCTTAAACTAAATTATAAAATGAGAACACAAAAATTAAGATATATAAAATACATATAATATTTATTTCTATTTTTGTTTTATTTATGTAATTTTTGTCTGTTTACTTTATCATTTATTTTATTTATTTATTTGTATAAGTTTGAAATATTGTTAATAAATTGTTTTAAATAAAATAAAATTTTCACATTTTTAATTTTTTTTTCTAATCTAACAAATTTTAAAAATTCATCTATAAAAATAATATTTTTATATACATTAAAAAAAAAGACTTGTCAACTTTCTGCTACACAAAATTGATAATAAATAATGCCAAATCATCAACAGAATTCACCACAAACCCGAAATATCTTCCCTTAAAAAAAAAGAGCATTTCAAGCTTTGGCGTAAAGCTAAAGATATACACAGAGAAGACGAACAGCAGAAGATACATTGAAAAGTAATTTTTGTTGTTGCTCGCATTTGGTTGATGGGGCAAAAGTTTTGCTGACTCCACGTGAAACTATTTGGCGCCAGTTTACTTAAAATGAAAATGAAATACATTTATTAATGTGCCATCCCAGGCGAAACGAGAAACACCTAAGAAATGGCGAAAGAAACAAAAGGTACAGCTAACAGCCTTGCTGTGCGCACCTTACCTGGTCGTATCTCTGCTTGAGGGCCAACAAAATGTATCTGGGTGTGTGTGTGTGGATAACAAATAGACAAAAACAAAATAGATGCACATAATTTTGCGTGTGTTAAACGAAAGTCGCTAAACAGCTGTCTGCACTCAGATGCTGCGTGTGAGAGTTGTGATAATGTGACTTTCAGCTTCCAAATTCTAGTTTTATACCCTGTAAATTCTCTAGGGAATTAAATAAGCTTGAATCTAAATTGATTTCATTTATGAATAATACAAACCAAAAATATTGATTTTTTATAACAATATTTTTAATAATAATTAAAAATAAAGTAAATAATCATCTCTAAAAATTATTGTTTATATTGTTATTTAACTATTAATTATTTATTTGGCATTTTCTTATTCTTTTTTATTATATATTAAAAATATATTTTATATATTTTTTGTATATATTTTTTATTTTATATATATATATATATATATTTTATATATATATATATTGTATTCTTTAAATTTTAATATTTATTTATTTTATTTATTTTTCTTTATTTTTTGTATTTCCTAAATTTTTAACTATTTTGTTCTTTCATTTATTTTAATTACTTATCTATGTTTTTTTTTTTTTTTTATATGTAAATATTTTTCAAAATATGCTTATATATATTTATTTCTTCATATATTTTGCTTTGTTTATTTTTTGTATCTTATGTATTTTTTTAAAATTATATTTATGTATGTATTTTTTATTTATTTTGTAGTTATATAAATTAATTATTTTTCTATTATTGGTTTTGCATTTTTTTTTTAGTCTTTCCCATATTTATTTTCTTTATTTCATTTTTATAATTTTTCTCCATTATACATATTTTTAAAATTTCTTATTTTTTGTATTCATATATATACATGTATTTTAATTAATTTATATATAAATGGAGCGCATCTGTTAGTCGTGCAGCCCAAGGCCAGGAAAGATTTTCTTCTTTCTGTTTTTGGTTTTTGGCCTTTTTTTTTTTTTGGGTGTTCTCAGTCACATTTCGCATTCGTATCTATGGTTGAGAGTCTGTGCATAATGTATCTGTATCTGCGCAATGTCCAATGTTTGTTTGTGTTTTTCTCGCTCGTAACTTGACTTGACTTTCATTATTTACTCCCTTAGGCCGTTCCCTTTACGCCAGCGGGCAAACTTTTCTTCTCTGTCTCTTACCGTTTCTTTTCGTTTTTATTTATTTTTTATTTTTGTTTTCCCTTTGTCCCTGCTGTCTGTTTGTTTATTTGTTTATCTGCCTGCTATGTGGCTTACCGCATTGCTTTAATAATTTAATTAAATTTTTTCATCCTACCGCATTCTCTATGTGAGGCACTTTGATTGTTATTTCGGCCATTTGGCATAATGAGGCGGCATAATTTGCACATAAAAGCTAATTTAGGCGCATTTTTAGTTGGCAGCTTCCTTATTGAATTACATTGCGTTAACACCGTTACATACGCATACGCACACACATCTACATATATACTCATGCTTCAATACTTTTAAAGTGCCCTCGTAGGGTTAGCTAAAAACCTTTGCCATCCATAGTTCCCTGGGCGAATTGATATTAATATTCAAATATAGCAAAACAGTGCCGGAGGCTTTCAAATATCCCAACACACAAACACCTGGCGTCTGTCTGCCTTGTCATGGCAATCAGTAGTATCAGAAATAATTTATTTCACGCCTTGAGCTTACCAAATGCCAAAACATTAAATTCGCAAAATGCAAATGGGTCTTAATAATCGATTCGAGATTGAAAGGCAGCGATTTGAGTTGCCAGAGAAAATCGAATATCTTTAATCTATTTATATTTCTCTTTAAATGCTATCGGTAGAATATTTAATAAAATAGAAAGCTTTCTGCTTTTAGAATCTTTAGATGTTGGGAATATATTTAATGCTATTCACATAAAATTAGATTTCATGGAAAATATATTTCTGCAAATATAAGCTTATGCTAATTGCGAGCTCGTGAATGTTTTTATTGAGAATTCTGCAGCTTATCGAACGATGCGAAGCAAATAATGAAGCGATAATTTTGTGTTAAAGCTTTATTCAAGATTGTACTTTAATATGTGTAAAGTAGCAAGTACATTATTTGTGTATGGTAAACAATTTATACATATACTTATTTTTATTTACATTTATTTTATTTGTATTTTTTAAATGTGTATATATTTTTTTTATTTTAGATTAGTTGTATATTTTTAAAATTTATATATTTATATTTTTGCAACTATTTTTTCTTATTTCTTTTTAATTTTTATATATATATTTTTTTTTCTTATTTTTTTTTTAATTTTTATATATTTTTTATTTTATTTATTTATTTATTTTATTTTTCCTTTTTTCATCAATTTTAATTTTTAATTTTTTAATATTTTCAATTTGCTTTTTTTTCTTTTTAATTTAATTTAATTAAAATACATAGAATTGAAAAAAAAAAGAATAAAATTAAGACAAATATATTTAATAAATAAATAATAAAAACAAAAACTAAATCAAATACTTAAAATGAATAAACCAAAATAATATTCATATTTCATATTTTAATATTCTTTTAGCATCCCATGTTAAAATATCTGTTTTAGATAATTTCGTAATCATTTCTCAGTTAGACAAAAAAACAACATTAAATATTGTTTTTTATATTAAAAAATATTTCTACCTTCAATCATTAAATTTCTATTAAATTTCATTTACATGCACACAAAATGCCGTACAATGTAATTGCAAAATCTTTGAGTTCAATTATAAATCCAGCATTTACTATTTTATGTGGAAATTCCATTTTATTTCACATGTGAAAGTCTTTTGTTACTGTCAGAAATACAAAATAAATATCCAGCTGTGATTCAGACAGACTTATATAGGATTTATGCCTGGATTTGAAAGCGTCTTGATATTAATATATGTTTATTTGCTTTTTGGCATTGCTGTCGTTGACTTAGTAACCGCATTTACGCATCCTGCGACACTTAATTCAAATCCAATTGCCAGAGCAACACACAGGCCATTAAAAAATAAAAACGGAAAAGAAAATATCAAATTTCTGTTTCGTTTTTATTTATTTATTTTTTTTTTCGATTTTTTTTTAGGGGATCAGAGAATGTTGCAATTGTGAGTCGCTGGTTTTATCCTGTTACCTGTCACAGGTAACGACGCACACGTGTTTGCTGTGCTGCACACTTTTTTACCCAAACCAGTTTCGTTCGCATTCAGGGCTTGTCAGGCGTTTGGCAAGTCACGCCCTTTTATTAAAGCCACTCATCAATTTTGAAGCAGCAGCCAAAGCGCTTGACATATGCAGCCAGCTTAAAGGATTTATCAGCAAAGTATTCAAATGTATATATTATATATATGCCAAGGTATATATTTGTATTCCTATGTAATATGTGCGTGACAATAAATGTCATCTGGCTTTGCATTGCATTTCAAGTGCTGACTGTAACACATTTGCAGCATAGCTACCGCGTGTATCTGTCAGATACAAAACAAATAGCTGCAGATATATTGGGCCAGCAGTCAATCATATGTGTGGGAAATCGAAAAAGGCGAGAACAACAAAAACGAATTGAGGAAATGGGGCCACAAACACAACAGCAGCTAGAAATGGCCATGTGTGACAGTGGGCGGGATTGGGTGGTTGGGTGGTTTGTCGTTGGGCTTCTGGTTGATAGGTCATGGGTGATGGCTGTGTATATATCTTCTTTTTGTTTGCCTATTGCACTTGACACGTACCACAAATAAAAATAAGAAAGTTTCGCATTAACTTGGGCAAATTCGAATTTTTAATACTCTTGCATAGTAGAGACATTATTTGATTTATAATACTTTTTTGTAAATAATTTTAAAGAATATTTTGTTTATAAATATATTGAATTAGTAATTTATTTTTAAAAAGCTTTTATTATTTTGTCAAATGCCCTCCAACATTGATTGATTTATTTGAATATTATAATATGTTATTTATGTATTCATTTGATTTTTATTTATTTTAAATTTATTTTTTTTTTTATTTTTAAAATTTTATTTTTTTAAATTTATTTTTTCTTTATTTTTTTTCTTTTTATTTTTTTTATATATTTTTTTTTTTAATACTTTACATACATTATTTATTTTTTACTAATATATAAAAGTAGTCAGGCATTCGTATTCCTACCTTTTACTATATTATTTATTTGAGATTTTTTTTTCTATTTTTCTTATTTTTTTAATATATTTTTTTTATATTCATTGATTTTTTTTATATTTATTATTTATATTTTATTTCATATATTTTTTCTCATTTTATATTATTATTATTATTATATTACTTATATATTAATGAAATTTGTTTTTGCATATTTTGTTTTCTATATATTTTTGAAAATGGTTAAGAAAATTTTCTTTACTTGGAAAATTATTCTAAAAGTCAAGAGTTATGTTCTTAATAAATAATATAAATATTTTATTCTTAAAACTCATTATCAAACTATGGTTCATGAATACTTTGTATATCTTCGAACTAACTTTATATTATTGGAAATTCTAAACTCTCTGCAGAAATCTATGCCTCTTAATCCATCTGTTTCATAGTCGCCACTCACAGCGTGGCAACAGACCAAACGTACTCTTTGTTAGTGTATTAAAAGCTTTCTTAAAATGTGTAAAGTTTGTCTCAATTTTCATTGTCTTCATTTCAGCCCTGCTTTTGCTCATCTCTCGTACATTTGTGATTTATGACAAATTGCAAACGCCTTTGCCATATCGGAAATAAAATATATATATACCATGTATTTATATATAACATTTTTTTAAACGGCAGTCAGCAGCTGCTTATCAAATAAAATATTTATATATATATGTACGAAACGGCAGCTGCGCTTCGAGATTTCCCTTGCGGTTTGCCACACTTTAAAACGGCAGCGCACTGATAATTGTGAATTGAATGTGTGTATGTATATGTATGTACGTATATGCTAATGTATTTCTGATTGTGTATAGACTTATGGCAATTACTGTATAAGCTTCATATGCGGTTGCATGACGCATTGTCAATTTGTTCTAAACTTCTGAACTGAGGTTGAGGTTGAAGTTTATCAAATTTTATTATTATTAGTATTATTGATTCAATTTTAGCTTTAAGTCCAGTATGCAGCAAGCTAAACAAAATGTGAATGGGGAAAAAATTTGCTTCTAAATAAAATAAATTAAAAACAAAACATTTGTTTACATTACAAAATGTTTTGTTAATATTGATATTTATTTATTTAATGTAAATTGCACAAATATGTTATTTATATATTTTTGATTTTTCTTTTATTTATTTAATTTTCTCATTATTTATTATTAATTTAATTTTTGTATTGTTTATTATTAGCTTTATTTTTGATTATATAAAATTATAAAATACATATTATTTGTAAACAAAAATCCTAATATTTTATAATAAATTAAATATATAATGAAAATATAATAAATAATAAAGAAAATAATAAAAATATTTAAGACTTACAATTAAATTTAATAATTTACAAACTACAATAATTTAATACATAAATAAATTAGCTATTTTTTAGTATTTTTATTAAATATATTTATTTTCTATAATTTATTTTGTTGCATCAGCATACCAGCCCTGGTTCAATTAGTCAGTCAACTTTGAGCCGAGTTCAGATAAATTTAATTCTATTTTTACATTTTGAATTTCCAGTTTGATTTCCCAAAAGTATTTAATGACAAAAAAAAACGGATTAAATATAACAGAAAATGTTTTGTTTGTTATATATTCACTCTTTATGTGAGCTAAAAAAAAAAAATTAATATATAATTTATTAGGCTTGTGTATTTATGTATTCAAGCGCTTGATTGTTGTTTTGTTTGCTTTGCTTTGTATTATTTGTATGTAATTGTAATTAACAAAAAGAAATGCGGTTTTTGTTATTAATAAATGCAATCGTTTACATTTATTTGTTTGCACACTTTATGCAAATAAGGGAGCAATGCATTTTTCAGTTTTTATTGTTTTTGTTTTCATTCTGATTGAATAATTAAATGTTAATGTTAATGACTGTAGGAATAACTGACTATTTTTTTTATTTATTATTGTTAGAAGTACTCTAATTGAATTTTATTTGTAATTTTTCTGTATTGAACTGAGTCAAATAAATCTTATAGTTTGGATTAAAGCAATTAAAAATGAAAGACAGTTATCTTTAGGTTTCTCTTGTTTATTCTGACCTAAATATAATGAATGTCAGTGGAATATGATAATTGTTTACAGTATTACAGACAAAGGATGAAATTAATGGATGTTTTTTTTTTTTGTTTACAATGTTTACAACATTTCAGAGCGAAATATTTAGCAGAAAATTCCGTAAATATGAGGATTTTTGATTTGCTGTATATGTTTTCAAATATCTCTTGTTTCTCACTAGCATATTTTAATTTCGAATTTCTAAGCTTATCTTTCATTATCAATTGCGATCAGTAAACAACAATGATTCATGCTAAAACATTTGTCAAACTCTCCCAACGTTCGAACAACATAAACAAAAAGTGGAGAGACATATGAGAGAAAAACAAGAAGGAGAAAACGATACAAAGCGCCAAGCAATAAGTGCCACCTAAGAAGATAAGTAAAACGAGTATTTGTGCTTAGTAGTTTGCTGCCCGTCTGCAGTTGTATCTGTATCTGTATCAGTATCTGTATCTGTATCTGAAACTGTTGCTCTTGCTGTATTTATGTGTTGTAGTTGTTGCGCTTCCGCTGTGGCTGGTCACTTGGTCAACCGACCGAATGAGCGAGTGATGCGTGATGCGGAGGGTGGGACAAAAAGCCACAGACTAAGAGGAAGCAGAAGACGAAGATAAAAGTCAAAGGCAAAGGCAAAGGCAAAGTCAGTTGCTACCGTGTGAGTCAAAGCAACCATACACAGTGTATTTGAATATGTATCTTTAGCTATATATCTGTATATGTATCCATTTATATGTATATTAATCTATGTTTTATTTATAGGCGAATTTATTTATGTGTCTGTATCTGTATCTGTATTTATTAATATTTATCTCTATCTGTATCTATTTATTCGTATCTGCATGTGCAACTTTATTTGCTTAAATGTATCTATATATTCTTCTTTGTCTCTTTATCTCTTTAAATGTATTTGTATCTATTTATATGTATCTGTATCTTTTTATATGTTTATTTATTTATATATATATATATCTATTTAAATGCATCTGTATCTATATGTAACTTTTAAATATTTAAATGTATCTGTATCAACTAATAAGTATCTTTATCTATTTGTTATATAAGTATTTATATGTATCTGTATCTCTTTAAATGTATTTTTATCTATTTATATGTATCTTTAATTATTTAAATGTATCTTTCTCCATTTAAATGTACCTGAATCTTTGTGTAGCTATCTATATCTGCAGTCACATTTATTATCAGTTCTAAATATATTTTATATTTGTTTATCATTCAATATACAAGACGTTGACCCTTACACGTTCGATACGTACGAAAAACGTTTCGTACTCAATGCGAAATTTTCTTTCGGCCGCTTTGTCTTTTTCTTTTCTTTTCTCATTTCATTTTTTTTCATTCTTTTTTTAGATTAGCCGGCAAAAACGAGTGGATTAACCGGTTTTTACTTGGTTTAATGCTGTCTCTGTTGTCGTCTTTGTTGTTGTTTGTTTTTGGTTGCTTCACACAGCTAATTAGCTGAGTAGTTGTTGCTGTTTGTTGTCTGTTGGCTTTGAGAACTGACCGCCTGTATTTTGTAATGCTTGACCAGCAAATTAAGGCAAGTGGCTTCTAATTGCTAATATTACATTATTTATTGTTTGTGTGCTAAATTTAGATGAAGCTTGACTTTAATATTAATTATAAATATTCATATTAGGAGTGCTTAGTAAACGTATAAATCTAAATCTATTTTTGATTCACTTTATATATATATATATATTTGTTTAGCTACATATATAAATCCCTTTTCAATTTACAGAATTTAATTATTGTTAAAAATAATATAACTGATTTTTTTCTATTGTTTCTATTATTATTTAAAAACAGTTATTTAAGAACGAAATTTTCAGTATTCTAGTTTTTATTATATAATAAATAAATTTTATTTTAGACAATACAAATTGAGTATTTCAAGTTACATAAATTAATTAATTTAATTTATATTAATTTGTATTTTATTTCTTTATTTATTTATTTTATTTTTTATATTTTTTATTTTTAGTTGTATATTTAGTTTATTTTATTTATTTATTTATTTATTTCTTTATTTTATTTTTTTTTTTTTTTTTTGAAAAATTATATTAAAAATTTATATAATAAACACATTTTGAATTTTATTTATTCTTTCTATGATTTATTTGATTTATTTGGCTCAATGCAAATGACTTTTTGAATTTTACCTTTTTTTTTTTTTTTGTATTCAAGCATTTTACATTAAACGCTTTTTTTTTAAATTTAATTAAATAATTTTTTTACGCATTCAGAAAAAAAAAATCAAGACCAGACAAACAAAAACTTGTTGATGGCAAAAAAAAAAATGTATATAAATACATTTTTAGTATCATTTTAAGCGCTGCACAAAAAAAAATATTTTTTAATTAAAACGAACATTAAACATCGAGTCTTTGAGCATGCATAAAATGTATATATACAAATACATATATATATACATAAACTTGTCTAATAAACCCTGCACCCAAATAGCACTTGACTGTGCACACAACCCACACAGCAATAATTAGAGTCATACAAAAGCCACAATAATATAGATAGAACTTGGTGAGGGTCGAGCGAGAGAGAGAGAGAGGGAGAATTGTGTAGAGTAGAGAAGGCGTTACGAATGCCCAAGACCCATAGACAATAACATTGAAATAAATGCTCAATCATGCAGAAATTAAGTTAACATTTTCATAAAAGCACACAAATAATTACGCTGTGGGTGAGTGGGGTTGGGGTGGGGGTGGGGTTGTGAGAGTGGGTGTGGGGGTGGCTGTAGAACGTGGTGGGTTTTTCTGTACGCTTCTTTTTTGTACTCTTATAACTTTAGTACCCACTTTCCTAATTACTTGGCATTGTTCTTTGTACTCTTATTTCACCAACGACGACTGCATTTAATCGCTTTGCTTATTTATGTGCCACTGCTATGAGTATGTGTGTGCGTGTGTGTGTAGATGAAATTTATTGTTAGCTTTTCTCAAATGGTTTATTTTCAGCAGCAATTCTATTGAATTTAATTTGCCTTCTAATTTGAGAGTTTATTTCCTATTTTATGTTGTCATATATTAAGCTCAAGAGGATATTTGCTTCATTTCAACATTTATATTTCATATTTTTGTTTGTTTTTTTATTATTAATATAGCAACAGTAATTTAAATAATAATAATAGAAATTATAGACGAATAAAATAACAAAAAATTCACGAACATAGAATGATTCATAAATTATTATTTATTTTTTAAAGAATGCTTTAAAAATAATGAAAAGTTTTTTTTACGCATTATATATATAAAAAAAAAATAAAAAAAAATATATATATACATGTATATATATATATAAAATAAACATAGATGAATATTATATATTACGTATAATATAAATAGTATTAATTTTGTAAATTAAAAAATAACAAATAATTATAGGAAAATAATAATTTTTTTACTGTACACATTATTAAAATATATAAAAAAAAATGTTATTTTTAAATATATTTATATAAAATATTACAAAAATGTATAGAAAAAAGTGAGAACTTAAATATTTATAAATACAAAATATGCAAATTATATTTTTTGTTTGTTTTGAGAATTTAAATATTTATGCAAATTATTTTTTTTTGTTATTATATTATTTTAAATATTTAATATGTTTTTGCTATATGAATATTATTAATGTTATTTACTAAATTTGCATGTCATTCATAATTTTATTATTTATTATTCATTATTCATCATTCATTATTTATTTATTTATTTATTTTTGTAATGCTAGCTTTTCATTCTTTGATATCCATATTAATTTGTATTACATTTTATTTGGTTCCGCTTAAGCATTCCTCTTCATAATTCTGTTTAAATTTAATACCGAAAAAATACTGTTTTTGTTTTAGGCCCATTTGTGCGTCATGTTCTAAGACCTCTTAGCAATATTCTTTGTAAACTTTCAACAAAATAAAAGCGAAACACTTTACTTTTAAGGCCATAGAACTTTGTTACAGCTACAAAATTTTACAGCTTCTACAAAACGTGCCTCACAATCAAGGTTTTAGCAACAGCAAAGGCTGAGGTAGGGGCAGCGGCTGAGGCAGCGGCAGAGGCTGAGGCAGCGAGGCAACTACCATGACAGCAGCCGTCTTTACAGGTGAAACAATAGATACGCTTTGCTCAGCCCGCAGGTGTCAAGGTCTTGACAATAGCAGCCAGTTGTCTCATGGAGATATATCTATCTACCTATATACCCATATACAGATGTATATACAACCACATATATACCTATACATTCCGGCATATATTAACGTCTATACTGTGTGAAACTGAAATTCGAACAAAGCTGCTGTTAAATAACGCTCGAATTGAGTCATACGAAAGTTATATATATACGGAAATCAATTCAAGAAACTGAATATATATGGATCACGTATAATTCTTCTCGATTTGGCAGCGTAAAAATAACGAAATTAAAATCGAATAATATCGTTAAATACAATTCAATAAAAATCAATTTTAGACAAATTATTGTTTCATATGGAAATTAAAAATAAGTAAAATTTCTTAACTTCTTAAAAAATTGCTAAATTAGAAATATATCTAAATTTTATAAGATAAATATTTAATAAAAATATAGAAATACTCTTTATAGGGAATAAGTAGTATTTTAATAATAATGATATATTTAATTTAATATTTATAAACATTTTTATATATTTTATTTATATATATTTATTATATTATATTTGTAATCATATTGTATTGTTTTTTGTAACTTACCATTTACGATGATAATGAAAATGATCGACATGAAAACCATATTTAATCCACATGTTGATGACATTATATGCAAATGGTATCCAACGTGTCAAAAGATGTGAAATCCTTAAGTTTTCTTATTTGGTTAATTTTAATTATTTTAAATTTTTTTTATTTTATATTTTTGCAGTAGTTTAATTTTATTTATTTTATTTTTTTGTGAATGTTTTTTTTTTTTTTATTTATTTATCGAATTTCAACTAACTGCAATTTATTTTCATTAAAGATTTACTATTTTCACACACTTACACACACGCACACATACGAGCACCATAAAATCTTACACCACTCTTTGCACGCACCACGTTTTTTTCTTATTATTATTATTATTTTTTTTTTTTTTCTATTTTGATTTTATGATTCTTTATTTAATGCGATATTATTTTAACACCCGTCACGTACACTGCAAATTTTATATGTGTAATGATTTATGATTTTTTGCTTCACTTTTCACTTTTTTGCTATTTTTTATTTTTTCTTTTTTATTTTTAATTGAAAAGAAAACGAAAAACCGAGAGAAGAAAAAACCAACGCAACGCGTTTAAAACGAAATTTACAGTTTTAAATTATCAACAAAGTTGCTGCTGTTGTTGTTGTTGTTGGTGATGATGTTTTTTTTTTTGCGGTTACTGTAGCAGAGCTGTAAAATAAGAAGATAAGAAAGAAGTAAGTGGGGAGCAATGTGAATGCAGCAGCTGTTGCTTGCGTGAGTGTCTTTCGAGTTCTTGGCGGTCTCAAGTCGTTGGCGTAAGAGAGATAGAGAACATAACTATTGAGTGCATAACACATATACGTATACAGAGTTTAATATATGTATTTATGTTTACATTTTATTGCGACTGATATACTGGTTTTATATTTTGTGTAGCACAGAAATAATAAATAAATAATAGTTACACCAAAGTTCGTCCCTGGCCTATGCTAAAATTCTAAACACATAAACTTGAAAATAATTCACTCACAAACATAACTCAAAACAAAACTCACTCAACAGCACCAATTGAGTACGCGCATAAACAAGAGAGAGAATAGAGAGTGCAGTTAGTCAAGAGAGAGCGCACACTCATTGCAATTGCATAGAATTTTTATGTTATTGTTGATTGTGCGCGTTTATTTTGTTATTGTTGCTGCGACATAAACAAAAAGCACATCGAATTATCAAAGGCATAAATATGGCAACAAAAAAATAAATAAGCGACAACAAATACTAAATGAACATGAACATGAATTAACATTTTATGTTAATTTTTCTGATTTGCTATTTTTGGTTGCGGCACAATCAAAATGATAATTCAAACAGCAGCCGCTATAAACAAACATTTTTTATTTTTGTTTTCACATGTTTGGGTGTGATTTTAGATATTTGCATTATTCTAAGTAAGATTTACATTTCACAGTTTTGTGATGCTAATTAAATATTATTATGCCGCGTTACTCATTGCCTGTTACACACACACATACGCACAAACATTCACTCACTCATTCACTCATATTTGTACACACACACACACACACACAGAGGCGAGCATACTTACATGTTTGCTTATGCTTTGTGTATGTTGTTCTCTGGTGTTGTTGTTTTTGTGCGCGCATTAAATGCGTTGAAATGCAGCCATTTTGTCTTGCAATTGCCACTCACACACACGTTCGACTGTTGCGATTTTTGTATTATTTTATTGGCAAGCACACGAATTGCTACAATAGCCGCCGCACATTCATGTTATTGGATTCGTATTTAAATATTGCATTTATTTTATCAATCCAAAAACACGCACAAACACAGAAACACGCGCGACGCAACGACGAATCACCAACGGTTTTTACCGAGATTTTACTACGCACCCGACGCACGACCTACCCGTCCAATGGTCTTTTTTGAACTCAAGAGCGTGGCCAGAACATAAACAGTTTACCCTCTTTCAATGTTAATAAACATTGGCCTTTTTGAGTATAACAGCAACGTAGTTCGCTCCAATGTTAATAAACATTGATATATTTGTTACCTATGTCAAAGAGCGAAACAATAAAGATGTTGTTTTGTTTTAATGGAAGATTTAATTAATAAGTTATTTATTATTATATTGTTCTTGAAAATGTACTTTATTAAGTGTACTTTTACTTAATTGTGTAACGTTTACCACCATTATCACATCAATTGGCGGAATGTTTTGTATTTTATATTGTGGTATTTTTTACATACCTAGTTACGGGCACACAGCAGCTGGTGAACAACTCTGTTCTCATATGAATTAGAATATTTGATCATCTTGGCGTCGTTTTAAATATTTGAAGAAAGAAATAAACAAAAGGCCCAACTTATTTATGTAAACAGCAACATAAACAATATACGAAATGGCACAAATTTGGATGGACAACGAAAATGCTGGTGCACACAGTGAGTGAAAGAGGAATTACATCTGCGGGAACTTCAGATTTTCTATTTGCTTTAATTTTTAAATTTATATTTTCCTAGTGCTGCCGCGTTCTGCTCGCAAAGCCATGGGTGACAATGCATTGCAGCAGTCGGCAAAAAAGAGCGTGCTCGGCAAATTAGATAATATGCAGTACAATAAATCGCATGTGACGCCTTTCAAAGGCGCCAACACGAAATTTCCCGCTAGCTGCGCGCCAAAAATTTCCCTCTGCAAGGAAACGTTGCAGAAACAACATCGGCAGCTGCCGCCAAAGACAGCGGCATCTCAGCTGCTGCTGGAGCCGCATTTCAAGGCGCCGCAGTCAGCGCCAACGACACATGCGGCCAACGATCTTTATGCCAAAAGCGCCGAAATCGCAAACGATTTTGATTTATTTGACTTTATGGATTTTCCCTCAGCGAAATGCTTGGAAAATTGCCAGAAACGTAAGTTATTTAATTTTAATTTTTAAATTAAATAATAATAATAACATAATTGCACTTTTTTTCTTTTTCACTCTATTCCTTCTTTTCTCTTCTGCTTATCTTCTCTTTTTTTTCTCCTCCAATGTATTATTTTCCTTTCAAATCTTTTATCCCTTCCCTTTGCTGCTCTTCTCTTTTGTTTATATCTATATCCCTTTCTCTTCTGTCTTTCTTCCCTTTTACTACTTATCCCATTCTCTTTATCCTTCCTTTCTTTTTCTCTATTCTTTTCTTTTCTCTCACCTTTCAGCCATCACATTCAAAAATTTCGAACCCATGCTCAATGAGGAGCTCATATCTAAATTACTGAACAACACAATGGAAATGGATGAGGAAATTCCCGAAGATAATCCTCCTAATCATCCCGATTTGGATGCTGACGATATAGACTTTCCGTCAATAACATATAAATCGCATGACATCGAAAAACCCTTAGATGATATGCTCGATCTACCGCTGCCAGCTAATTTATATTTTACAGACTTCGAGCGGGAGCTTTAGGAGAAGAATCATTAAAAATTTCCATATATTTAAGCTAGGAAAAAAACGAACTTCTGTACGACATATTTGTTTTCTATAATATAAGGCTGCAATTTGTCTAAAGCTATATATATGTATATATATTTAGGTATTCATAATTAAAAATTCTTATTAAATTTTTATTATAAATAAGAATTTGTAACTTAAATTGTGAACTAAACATTTTTGAAATCTTTAATTTTGTAATTTTAATTTCAACAGACTTTGATTTGGATTTGGATATTATATTTATGAAATTTACTGTTCTGTACGTATCTAACTCTATATCAGGGATTTATTTGTATATTTAGTATCTTTATGAAAATATGGAATCTACTTAGGTCCATTTGTTTTATTTGTAAGATTTATTTCTCCACATTCAGCATTTCTTTGTATATCTAGAATATATACGTGTATCCGGAGTCTATCCTTATATTCAGAATTAGGCTATATACTTCATCATATAAATGGGTATCTAAAATGTTTTCTGTATACATTATATCAATCACTATATCGAAAATGTATATTTAAGAATATTTTGTCTATATGTCTAGGATCTATCTGTATGTCTAGGTTATATCTGTATGTCTGGGATCTATCTATATGTCTAGAATGAATGTGAATGTCTGATTTATAATAATAAAATCTCTATATACAAACCTTTGGGTAAATATTTTCTAATATAATCTATATAATACATAGGAATTCTCTGTTTATTCCAAGCAGAATCTATATTTATCTAGCAGGTCAATATCAATAAATATTATATATTCCCACATATATATTCCATGTTCCTTATTTATTCGCCTTCCATTTTTATCATCCTATATATCATCTGAATTAAAACAAAAGATTCTCATATTATTTATATAATTTGTATTTGTTTAGGCTCATGGATGATTTTGCTTAAATCAGCAAACAAAACTTGGCTTAATGAATTAATTAAGAGGGAATTCATTAATATACATGTATAGATTTGTTTTTAACTTAAGGATTTGCATAAATATACACTTGCAAAAATACAAAAATAAATTTCTGATACTGTAAATATACAAGAGATACTAAATGCTTATATAAATAAAAAACAAAGGACGATTAGACAACAAAACGAAACAGATAATAAATTAGAGACTAACGAATGGAACGATTGATCCAGCGAATGATCATTGCTATAGATTTCATAAATCCGTTAGCAATCCTCAGTACACCCAGATGTGCTCCAATATTCCGTTATCCAGCTGATCGGCGGGCAGCGCCTTGAGCGTACGCAACGTCTCCATGTAGAAGGTCAGCTCCGAGGTAACGACGCCATGCTGTGGCCCTCCATTATTGTAAACATTCAGTTTGAGCAGCTGCTCCCGCAGTTTATCCTTGAAATTGCGATGCACTACACCGTAGATCTCATGGATTTGTGCCTCGGGCAGCACTCCGGCAATGGCCTCGTGCAGCTTGACCAAATGCCTGGAAATATGACGAAATGTTTGCGATGGAATCGGCGGTCGAGCATCCCATGCCTCCAGCTGTGCCGCAATCCGTTCGGATACGATGCCATGAATCTTATTCTCGATCTCCTTGATATGACCCTGATAGTCCCGTTCGATCACCTCATAACCACTCATGCTCTCGAAATGCTCCCGCAGTCGGGGCAGTAGATAGAGCACCAGCTGAAGCGCTCGCGAGACCAGCGCTAGATTTGTGCTCGTTATGGTCTTCAAACCGGCCACACGCATCGCTCCGGCGCCAATGATTAGCTGACAGCTGCGCGAATTGAAACAGCGCAACAGATCGATCACATTCCGGGCATGATAGCCGGCGAGCAGGGGTAAAACGCTGAGCACTCCCACCATACTCGTACAGCATCTGGATGAGGAGCAGCGCCACGCTGACCAGGGCATAGGGTTGTTTGCCCTCCACTAGAAGCACCGGATTGCCGGCCATGATACCGCCCATGGTGAGACTGTTGCCGTCCAGCGGTGCCTGCTTCGAGTAATCTCCCCCAGACATGCGTTCAATAATGCGCTGGAATTCATGTGGTATATCCACCTGACGCCAGCGCTCCTGATCCAGCAGCAGAGCCAACTTTTGTTTGCGTTCCGCATGGAAACGTTGAGCGTAGCGCGAGGCTTGCACCTTCAGCGCCAGCTGGAGCGGCACACTTGCCACGCCACAAATGCTCAGCGTCGCATCGCTAAACTCCTGCACCACCTGCGACAACTGCAGCAGCTCCTGTTCCGTTGCCGCACAGCGCTCGAGGCTTTGGGGTGAGACAATATTCGCACAACGCTCGTGGCAATAATGACAGACGGCCTGGAGCAGTTGCTGCAGCTGGGAGCTGAGCTGCTCATGGTGCGAGGCACTCAGAAAGGCTTCGGAATCGATCAGGTTGACGGCATGCTCGTGTGGATTTAGGCCACCGGCAGCGGCATCTGCTGTCTGTTGCATTATCGAGACAACCGCCTTAATCCGCTCCAGCACAGCGATCAGGGCATGGCTTGCACGCTGCAGCATGGCCAGCCATTCGGTTAGGGTCAAGTCCAGTGCCTGCTCGCCAGCGCCCGTCAGGCACAGCTCGTGATCCCCTCGAGAAAGCAGCTCAATCAGCAGTTGCTTGATGATGGCTCTAATCGTGGCTATCGCCTCCTGCTGATAGCTCTGCACGAAACTAAAGTTCTGCTTGCGCAGCAGTCCCATAACGATGGCCACCAGCTTATCCTCCTCGGCGCAAACACTATCCGACTCTAGATCCGCATCCGAGAGCGGACGATTCAGATCCGTGGCAGCATAACGCTTGAATTCCGTAGTCAACATTTTATCAATTAATTTCTCCATTTCGCCCAGCTGCATGGGCAGATGCTTGAAGCAGTGGACGCCTAGTAGCTCGGCTGCTAGGATCTCCTGCGTGGTGCTAATCAAATCCAGTGCAGCCACATAATCCTGTGTGCCCAGGAGCAGCTGCAGCATGGGTTGTGTCTTGTGCACGGTGGCCATGAGCCGCAGCTTGTCCAGCGTTGCCTGATAGTGTTGCCGGCGCTGGGCATAGCGCATCACACGGAAACTATCCGTGACAGCGCTGCCATGGAGCTGCGCCAGCGCTGCACGCAATTGACGCACTTGCTCCGCCGCCTGTTGCATTTCCGCAAGGATCGCATGCTGTGTGGTCATGGCATGAAAGAATGCAGCCGATTTCTGGGCCACTTGCTGTGCAATGCGCACCTCCACAATGTCCAGGTAGTGAGAGAGCTGCTCCTGCAGCTGACGGCCCAGCTGCTGGCGTTCCACGGCCGTGCCGCTACCGGTGTCTTCATTACTCTGCATATAGCCGGGAAAGACCTGAGCAAAGGTGGCCGCATGATGCAGCTGCAGCTGGGATTTCAGAAATATCTCCGGCACGGGCACAGAGCCCAGATGCTCCGGCGACGCAGTCGTCGAGGAAGGCAATTGAGGCAATTGCTGTTGCTGCTGTTGGCGCCTCTCATGCCAGCGATAGCGTTTACCAATGCTGCCCAAGTAGACTGCAAAGTCTGCGTGCGTAATATCCGGCAGCCGAGGATTGCCGGGTATTTGGACACGTTCCACAAAATGTTCGCCCCACTTTTTGGTAAACAAATTGCTCTGCTTGCCACGCTGCGGATCGTTCAGGACAGCGGGCAGATTCTGTGCCGCCGAATAGACACCCCATTCAGGCGGCAGCTCACGCGTCTGCTGATTCACATGATATTTGGCCACATGGGCATCATAGTCACGATCCGAGACGCCATCGAGTGGTAGAGAGGCACAGACGCCATTGAAGCCATAACGGCAGACAAAGGAACCGCCTTCGCGCGTACAATGGCGAGTACGCAAGTGGCTAAAGGAGAGAGAGAGAGAGAGAGAGAGAGAGAGCAAGAGGAAGAGTGCTAATGAGAGTTGTATAAAGAATATTTCAGTTTCACTCACTTGACAAATTCTGCTACGCTCTTGAAATGCTCCCGTGTGCAATAATAACAATTCTGCCAGCTGGGCGCATTTAAGCTATTTAAATTGAAATTCGAATTCGCATTCGCATTCGAGTTCGAATTTGAGGCTACAGAGTGTTTGCGTTCAACATGTTCAGCCGCTGCTGCTGTTGTTGTTGTTGTTGCCGCTGCAGCTGCTGCCGTCGTTGTTGCTGTTGTTGTATTGTACTGAGCTGTGGCCATAACACATGCTTATTGCTGCTTGGACCCAATTTAAATAATTACATATATGTCAATTTATATTTATTTGTATTTCTTTTTTTTCTCCTTTTTTATTGCCGAAATCTCGCCGCAATCGTTGACGTGTTATGTCAATGTTTGTTTTTGTTTGTGTTGCGTCCAGCGTTCAGCGGTTTACGTTGCATTTTGTCGATTTTCCATGGGTTGCGGTTTAACGTGCTATTTAAAAGACTGCTACCAGCATAGTTTCTATAGTTTAAAAGAATTTTATTGTTTCTTAGGGCTTTAAAATGTGTAATGGAACAATATTATGATGACGTGATCCAGTGTTGAGCAGCGTTCAAGTTGCGGCTTACTTCCATGCACGTTCAAGCGTGTATGATGGCAGAGAGTGCATGATACTTTTGAGTAGGGCAAATATTGTCTTATAAGTAACTTTAAGAATATTGCAGAGCTCTTAAAATACAATTATTGGCAAAAATGATTTATAATTATAATTCATAAAAATAGATTAAAAACTAATATATAAAGAATTATATAAATAAATAATATAATAACATAAATACATTGATATTTATAAATGAATAACACTTAATAAATATATTGTTATCATAATATATATCAAATCTGAAACAATTCTACAATTTATTTTGATTTCTTTTTTATATTATACTTATTAAAGAATTTTTTGATTGGAATATTGTTATATATCAATTTGCACATCAAGCCATGTCGTAACGTGCCACGACTGCGACTTCCCAACAGTGTTTGGCAGTACTGCACAAACAGCTGACATCCATTGAGTAAAAGTAGGCTATGTAAATTAAGTTGAGTTAACAGCAGTATGTTAAGTTGAAAGTGTGACGTCACATATGTATGATTATGAAACGACGAAAATGTGACGTTACAAAAGAGAGCTAAGCTCACGTGAATTTATCGGAACTACAATTGGAGTAACCTAAAGAATATCTTGAAGCGAAAAATAAATGCAATAGAATAATATTTAACAGCTTGGAAGTCTAACATTTATATAAAATTAAACATGGTTAGCACTGCTTTTTGTGCCAATGTGTAAATCGCACCTATATCGTGCTGCCACTGCCTGAAAACGTTTTGCAGCACTGAACGAAACAGTTACAATAAGAAGACAAAGCTGTGCAAAATTTTCGAGAGTTCGTCGCGCGCGGGTTCTTTAAATTGGTGGCATGCCATCCGTAGATGTCCAATACAAATTATCTGAATAAATGCAAAATGCGACTGTGGCGGAAACGTTGGCAAGCCCTACTAATCCTCTGCTGCCTCTGGCTATGCAGCGTGGCTCTCATCTATTGGTATATTGTCACCGGCGAACGGGACAACATTAAGGATGGTGTGCCGCTGCTGCTCTGGTGGACGAACGACATGGACTGGTCATACAACGAGTTGCGTCGCTGCGGAACGCGATCATGTCACATCACGAACAATCGCAATAGACTGCTTGAAGCGCGGGTGAGAAGAAAAGGGAGAGGGAGTGAATAAGAACAGAATGTGTGATACAGGGAAAGAGAGAAAGAGAGAGGGCGAGCGAGGCCATGTCTTGGCATCCGGCTTTTAGCTGATAATTACAAATTTGAATGCAGATTTTTGCACCCTCAAAATGAGAAATTAGGGTATATTGGTTTTGCTCAAATGGGCAGACATGGTAACCATGGACATAAAGATTATATATATTATAGATTAGGGTTCTTGAGCTAAGTCGATTTAAACCTGTCCGCTGTCGGTCTGACTGTCCGTCTGTCTGTCTGTCCGTATAATTGAAGGCGTTGATTTCAGAATATAAAAGAACAAATTTGTATTATATTTAACATGGGTAAATATATTTTATATTTTATTTTATTTGTTTTACAGGGCCTTCTCTTCTATGGTTCCAATTTGAAGACTTTTGATTTTCCACTGCCACGTGAACGGCACCATCATTGGGGTCTGCTGCACGAGGAATCGCCGCGCAATGTGCCCTTTGTGCCCTACAATGAATTCCTGCAGCATTTCAATTATACATCCACCTTTAGCAGATATAGCAATTTACCTCTGACCACACAATATCTGCCCTATGCCAGCGATTTAAGTATGTTGGATTTATTTCATTCACACGAGACTAAGGCTGTGTTGCAGTTTAATAGGAAACTCGCTTCTGTAGTCTTTCTGCAAACCGATTGCAATACGATGTCCGGGCGAGAGGACTATGTGCAGGAGCTAATGCATTATATCAAAATTGACTCTTATGGCGGCTGCTTACGCAATCGAGATTTGCCCGACAAGTGAGAAGAAGTTATTGAATTATTATTTTTGATTTAATTAATCTATTATATATTTATATATATTTCAGCCTACAACATGACTATTTAAACAATTTGTATTCGGATGAATTGCTGCAGTTTCTGTCTCCCTATAAATTCATGATTGCCATCGAGAATGGTGTCTGCGAGGATTACATTACGGAGAAATATTGGCGTCCACTCATCGCTGGCATTATACCCATTTATTTTGGTTCGCCCAGTATACGGGTATGTTGGCATAGCCCATATAAATTCCATTCTTATCTGTAGACTCTATAGAAATTCTGTATTTTTTAGGACTGGGAACCGTATAACAATTCGGCCATCTATGTGTCTGATTTTGCCAATGCCTCTGCGCTAGCTGCGCATCTGCATTATTTGGATCAGAATGAAACGGCTTACGATTCGTATCGTAGCCACAAGTTGAATCGATCAACACCAATTGAAAATAAGAAACTCTTACATCATCTGTTAACGCGTCGATATCAGGTTGCGCGTGGTCAACAGAGGGAGGAGCTATCGCTATTTCATAGATTCGAGTGCCTTATGTGTGAACATATCACTGCCATACCGCGACTGCAGTGGGCCAATGAACGTCATTATAGCTGTCCACTGCCTCCGGTCTATGCGCCACTGGGAAAGAACAAGGAACCTAAATACGCTAGCGATTGGCGTTCCATGATGAATGTGGGCCGCTGTCAGGCACAGCTGCTGGACACATTCTTTCGAGCGAATCGTGCCTATTCGGCGGCAGAGTTTGAAAAACAACTCAAGCGAATGGTGCAACAAGATCTGTGCAATTAGAAAAAGACAAAGAAACAACTCAACTACCTTAATTTGTAATTTTATAAGCATTATTTACCACACGCTATAGTAGTTAACTGACCTGATTCTAGTGCAAGCTATATACACATATGTGAGCAACTTAATATGGCACACAATCTGTGTATATATCGGTTTGCAGCTAAACATATTTTAAATGACGAAAAACATCTGTTGCTTTAAGTGACTTAGTGATATATATGGATACTATAAAATACCAAAGTACCTTTATAATTAGCTTTATACAATTCATCTATATATCATCGTGATCATCATACACATATAGACACATACAACATTCCATATATGTGTAAGTATTGCCTTGAATGCCAACATATATAAAAATATATAAATTTAAAAATTATATTTTAATTCTATTTAATTTTCGTTATTTTAAATTTATGTTTTTAATTTTATTTTAAAATTATATTTTAAAATGGCTTATTTAATATTTTTAATTTTTATTTGAAATTTATATTTCAAATGCTTTATTTATAATTTATAATATTTATTTGGAATTTATATTTTAAATTAATATGCTAAATTATTTTTATTTAAAATATATTAAAATTTTGATTTTCAATTGTTATGTAAAAATATTATTGAAAATTCTTTACTACAAACTTATATTTTAAATTTATATTTATATTTATTATTTTATTTGACATTATTTTTTTAAATTTGTATTTAAAAATTCGTATTATTAAAAATTATAATTTAAATGTATTTCAAATTGCCTTTTACAGCTACAGCTCCTGATATATTATAGAATTTTATTTGGAAGCTGTATAAATTGCATGTGAGTTGTTTAAATATTTATTTAACAATATTTTGGTGTTATGGTTTATAAATTGTCTATGATTTCAATGAGGACTTTGACAGCATTTGCAATTTGCATATTCATAACCATTTTGGTCACTTAACACACATCTGACATAATATTTAATAGGCTTGTAGCTTGATAGGTGATAAGAATTTTTTTTTTTTTTTTTTGTTAATAAACATTTATGCTCATCTTTGGATGTAATGTGTGTAGTTATCACATACATATATATGTGATATGAATATGTACTTTAAGGCCCTATGTGTAACTACATTAGATGGTCTAAAACAAGTCTGAATATATCTGTTGAAATCGGTCGAAACATCATATTTAAAAAAAATTTGTTGAGGAAATCTTGTATAAAGTAATCTTGTATATTACTTCCCAAATCATATCTATAATATTCATAATCTACACGATTATTTATCAATTTTACGATATATATACTCGTACGTCAAGTTTATCTTGTTCAAAAATTAATAATTCAAAAGCGTGAATTAAAAATGTATTTATATACAAGTGTAAATTAAAAAAATGTTATATATAAATATTAAATTTAAATATTAGAAAGGTTATATTTATATATCAACTTTTCAAACTAAATTTAAAAAAATATATTTAAATATTTATATATAAATATTGAATTTGAAAAAATGTATGTATTAATATTTAATATATTTTAAATTTTGTATATATGAATATCATCAAAGAACTATTAAGTTTTTGAACTTGTACGCTCTGTTCACGAGATCAACCGAAAATACTAATACTACTTATGACTCCCTCTCGCCTTCTGAACCCTTCGCTTCTTTTCGTTTTATGTTTTCGGTTGAGCGCCTTGAGTTAAACTATTCATCACACGATCTTTTTTTCCCCGAACATCGTTTAGGGCGCGAAACGAATTGACGCTCGCATAATAGAGCTCATTTCATTCATATATACGTACACAAATACATGCTCAGGTACGCTATTGATGTGTTTAGCAAAAACAACCCTTGTCTTACATACCAATATATACTCTTGCTTCATTAGACTCTACCAAATGGGAATGAAAACCCAGAAGGGAAAAAAAAGAAAGAAAAGAGGTTTCTGTCCGATCGTAAAGAAACTCTTTGAAGACCTTGTGCAATAGATTGCTCTCTGAATTTTCTCTAAGAGTGTGAGTTAAAGTAATTTATTTACAGGCATTGAGCAATGGCCCACAGATAGTTGTGAGCTCTAATAAATATTGACTTCTTTCAATTAAGACTTTATTCTCTGACAGTAATAGAATAATTTACTGATCCGTAGCTCATCCCATATCCTGCATACACAAACGGTCATCAGATTTTTGTTGCCAAAAAACAAAAACAAATTCGCTTTTTTTTTTATTATTTGTGTGCACAGTTTCCCTTTACATTTGCCAGTACATTTGTGGATTCACCTCCTTCAGCTGACCCATGCTGACGATCCACATGCTGCCATTTTTCATCATATCGATGGCCTTCATCATTTGAGTGGCCGCCTGTTCGGGCGTCTGGTGCTTGGCACTCTCGATAGCCTCCACCATCGATTCGGAATGACTCCAGGTGACATTTTCGCGCAGATTCATCATCATCTCGGTGCTGGTTAGACCCGGGCACATGGCCATAAACATAACTCCGGTCTTTTGATAGATACGCTTATCGCCCATTGAACGAGTGAAACCAATGACGCCATGCTTGGCTGCAGCATAGACGGCAAAAGCTGGTGCTGGTTCCAGACCATAGACCGAGGACATGTTGACCACCATGCCGCCGTTGCCCATTTGCGTCTTGTCCATATAAGGCATGGCCTTCATGGTCATGTAAATCATGCCCATCTGCAGAGACAGAGAGAGGGAGAGAGTTAGTCTATATATTCATATTTTAGTTAGTTAATATCTTTGCCTACCAAATTGACACCCATCGTTGTCTCCACATCCTTGTCGAGCAGCACATCCTCACAGTTCATCAGCACATCGATGTTGCCCATCATTTGTCCCATTTTTTGCATCGCTTGCTCAATGGATGATTTGTCCATAAGATTCACTTGCATGAAGACGACCTTAACACTGGGATTTTCCGCTTGCAATTTCTTCATCATCTCGACGTTCTCCATGCGATGCATTATGCCAAGCATTTTCATCTTTTGCCTTTGCATCAGCTGATGCAACATCTGGAATCCAATGCCCGTAAAGCCACCGGAGTAAACCACATTCTTGTTCGCCAGTCGTACATCTTGTCTATCTGTCTGTTTGATTGCTATGCAGTAAGCAATGCCGGAGCTACGTCTTTTATATGCTACTCGTCTACTCAAATATCTCAAATATATATTATTATAATGTTGATTAATCTGCATGGGGTGTACGATCAGGGGTCAGCTGCATTGGTCATGCGACCAGATGTTTGCTTTTCTACAACACCTCAGATAAGCTGAAATTGCAGGGTTTTATGACTTTTTTTTTGTAGTCTATTTATTTTTGTTTATTCCTTATCAAAGTCCGTAAGAGAAGTATTTTGTGATTTATTTCGCTGTTGTGCAGCTTAGAAATGCATAAATCTTCAATCTATTATTTTCTAACAATTTATTTTTGAGATTATGTAATATAAAGACAATTTGCATCATTAATAATTCAACTATATATTTTTTAATATAATTATTATTATACATATATACAATATAGTTGAAAAGTTTAATAACGTTTCTTAAGTTTGAGATTAGGGTATTAAATATTCTATTTTTAAAATATTTATTATTACTAAATTAATTATCTGTATTTTTTTAAATTTAATTATTTTGAAATTTGTATTTTTAAAAAATATTTTTCGTATATCCTAATCTAGTAAATATATAGAAAAAGTTTATGGAAAATTTATTATATAATAATTCATATTATTTTTCATCTCCTTTTGCTATATTCCTCTTTTTGATATATTTTCCTTCATAAAATATTTTATACTTTTTGCTCGCAGATAATATATAATATTTTCGGACTAATTAGACAATTATGAATTGTGTAGGTGGGAGAGACAGATATGTCAAAAATATATTTAATGGAATTTTTATTCTATATTTAATTATATTCTTTGGGTTCTATATTTTATGGGATGTTTATATTAAATTTGTAAATATTTATATTATTAAAATAAAGTATAAGCTCCCTTTTATATGTATGTATATATATGCAGCGAGAGTGAAATCTTTGTTTATTTTTTATTTATATTTAAACAAAAATATTTGCAGTAAATTCCGCATATCTCAAAAGTCATTAAAAATTTTCCTTTAAACAAAAACAAGAGTACGTCAATTAAATAAAATAATTTTAATAATTTATTTACAAAATGTTGAACATTCTTTTGTTTACGCTTATGAGCTAATGAAATGTTTTAGACAATCACAGATGTTTATGTTAAAATGAAACCAAGTAAATCTCTTGAGTCACATCAAATCAAAATTTCATTTTGCATGAAGTTAAGTTAATAGTAGTTCAGGGAATGTCAGATAAATAAAAAATATATGTTAGATAAAATACAACAAATATAATGAAAGGAAAAGTGAATGTTATATGACTGTTAAATTTAACAGGCTACTTTTCGACTGTGTAAGAAGAAAATCTATTCTGTAGTTATAATATATAATAAATATAAAGTTCTGATATGCAGATAAATGAAATGTTAAATGACTGTTAAATTTAACAAAAAATTAATATTAATCTACAGAAAAGAAATAAATTAGAAATACTGACTTGTAGATAAAATCAATGTTAAATTTAACAGTAAACTTGATTTTCATCTGCTATTCAGAAAGATAATCTAAATTGGAGTTATAATATAAAAAATATTAAATTGTTATGTTCCTCAAGTGAATGTTGAATGGCTGTTAACTTTAACAGACAATTAATATTGATCTGCTGTTGAAGAATGGCATCAGTATAGAAATTGTGATTTAAAGTGACTTAAAAAACAGTGTCAGTGTCATGATAGCATTGGGTTAATGAACGGGATTCAACTATAGTTGATATATGATGTAATGAAAGCAAGTAGAGCAAGACCCGTTGCCAAAAAATGCCTAGCCGAGATGTCTTTTGTTGGTGGCACTCGAGTCGGTGGGCTTTCGGTTGTATCTACGGTGGATGATGTCTCGTCTCGCCCATCGGGCATATAATCACCGCAGGTGGGAAAATTATGTGGCACCGGCACCATTTTATCGTCGTCACCCACTTTGAGGACCAGAGCCATGCCGATTTCCGCATGGAACTCTATATGGCAATGGAAGAGCCAATAGCCAGGATTGTAGGCCTCGAAGCGTATGATCGTATAACCGCCATCGGGCACGGTTACAGTATCCTTGACCGGAGGATTAACCAGATTACGCTTGAGCAGCTTAAACTGATCCAATTGCTTGATCTGCAAGGGGTAAAATTTGATTTTGATATTTGGAATTTTGTTTGGATTATTTACTTACCATTTCAATTGTTACATTCTCGCCCAGACGCTCCAACCCGATGACCCGAAACGCATTGCCATGCAGATGGAACGGATGATTGGCATAGAAGGTGAAACCTTCGTCCACAATGATCAGCTCGACGACCGCATTCAGCGGCACCTGCAGCACATGATGGCACTTGCAGAACTGTTCACGACAATCGATGCCTTGCTCTGCGAGCGTTGTCTCATTGCAGAAGAGCTCGTCGCTCAGTTGATGTCGCTGCGGCAGCAGAGCCACCGATGGAAACTTGAGCGAAATATGATTCAATTGTGGCGTATACAACATATTCTCTTTGGTCACATTGGTGTCCATGCCATAGTAGTTGCCATGATGGAATTCTGGATTATCTTTGCGGTAGAAGTCGTAGTAGATAAAGAATTTATAATCAGCCTCCGGCTGCAGTGTATCATCATCGATGCCCGAGACTTTGTCGTATATGGGTAATGCTCGCATCTCGGCCACCGTCTTGGTATCCGGATAGCCTGGTCCACGATTCATTGTATTCAACTCAATGCCCGTCGCATTGTGATCGTAGCGCAGTTCCGCGCTTGGCTCCATCTCGGGCGCACCCTCATAACGTAATATGGCCACCTGAAAGGCTGATGTGAATCGTTCGCTGCAATCCATCAGACCCTTGAGACGCAACCAATAGTTGTTCACCGGTTGATTGGCATTCAGCACAAAGTCGAAACGTTCGCCCGAATAGGTGACAATGGAGCCCACCTCCATGGCTTCGATATCATAGCCATCCGAATTGATGGCAGTCAGCATATGATTATCGATAGACACCACAATCGGGCAGTTCAAGTACTCGGCGTTCACAATGCGAAAACGATATCGAAAACCGCGCTTCACATGATACACCTGATGTGGTATCTGCTCCAATGGAATCTCTTGCAGATTACCACGACGTTGACGCGAATGTACAACTGTTGAGGCTAGCGGCTCGCTGCTATTGCTCGGCAGCTGCAACGACTCACTCGAGAGCAATTGGATAAGATTTGGTGGCGTTGCTGCTGCAGAAGTTGTTGTGGCTGCTGAAGAGAAATTTGAGGAGGAGAAGAAGAGAGAATATTAGACGGAGGAATTATGGAATGTATTTATTATAAAATCCATAATAGATAATATTGCTTCTTAACTATCTAGTTTATAGAATTATCTTCTCCTGATTAATTTCAAAAAGAGAGAATTTTGTAAAGCCCATTTGAAGTTTTGTAAGCAACCGATTAGCTACATACCTTGGTTCACTGAATCTTGCCTTGACATCTCTTCATTATTGATTGACTCAAGAGACTTTACGTTCAAGCTAACTGAGTTGAGTCGAGGCTGAGCGGGAGATGAAGCCGAAGTCGAAGGCGAAATTGAAGCCGAAGCTGGAACCGAAGCTGGAACCGAAGCCGCAGATAAAGTGTGAGAGGGAGCAGCAACTGGAGACGAAGCTGAAGTTGGAGAGTAGGCCGAAGCCGAAGGTGAAGCTGGAGCTGAATTTGGAGAAGCCGCTCTCGAAGCCGAAGCAGCAGCTGAAGCCGAAGCCGAAGCTGAAGCTGAAGCTGGAGCTGAAAATGGAGAGGGAGAAGAAGCCGCAGCTGAACCCGAAGCTGAAGCCGAAGCTATAGCTTCATCTCTTTCATCGACTGCTTTCTCCGTCGGCGCTGCTTCTGGCGCCATACGATGCTGTCGCTTCATGTTCGCCCAGATGCGATTGTAGTACCTGCCACGCCCATTGATGAGTATATTATGTGGCTTATTATCGCCACTGGAATGATGATGAAAGGCAAAAATGCTGGCGCCCGTATCATGTATCCAATCCTGCACCACCAGCACATGTTCGCTGAGATCAAAGTCGTAGAGGCCGCCATGTGGCTCCGCTTGCTTGGGCTTGCGTATAATCAGAGGCCCGAAGACACCGTCGCCACGTTGCATGCCCGTATGTGAATGCCAGAAATGTGTGCCAGAATTGTCCGCCGGAAAACTGTAGCGGAACGTGGCATGCGGTGAGATTGGACACTGGGTTATATGCGGCACACCATCCATATAGGGCGTCTTCTTCTGATGCAATCCATGCCAATGGATCGTGGTGCTCTCGCCCAGTAAATTATTCTTGACATCGACGACAATCTGATCGCCCTCGCATACCTCAATCGAAGGACCCGGCATCATGCGATTCACCACAGTGATGCTGCGCTGCAGTCCATCGCCCATGATGCAGTGCGGCCGCGAGCAATCGGTCAGATTGAGTGGACAATCGAAGCAGGCCTTCGAGAAGGTCTGATACCATTCGACAACGAATGTGTAGTGACACGTCATGGGCGGCGCATCCGCTTGGCAATCCCGTACGCAGGGATGCTGGCGATACCATTCAGGTGTCCAGATATCTTCTGTTATCTCTATATCGTCCAGCTGCTCAATACGCGACGTGGCCAACGGGCGACAGACAAAGCAACAGCTATTCCTATAGATGCGCTCTGGCGGACAGCTAGCATCGATCGGAGGACAGGTGCGTCTATAGCTATTGATTGTTATCTCGCCATTATCTCGACGCGCACACTCGAGCAGCGTGCAGTCGGCATCATTATGCCATGATTCACCCACCGCGTACAGGGTATTATTGTGCTGGCAGTGCGTGCGCACACACTCCCCACAGCAGCTGCTCGCCGACTTTCGTAGCTCAGTGCCCTGCGAAAAGAGAAGCATAAATTAATGTGTTTGTCTATATATCTAATATTAATAATATACAAAATATATTAGAATAGAATATATTAATATATTTATATTATAAATTATTAAGCATTATTTCTAATTTATATTTCTAAAAAAAAAATTAAAATTAATTATTTTGGTATTCTCATATTTTCCTTCGGAATGTTTATGAAATTCATTCTGAAGTCTATAAGAGTTTATGTAAAAATATGCAAATATACATATGTATTGTATATTTTTATTTGCATATTTTTATTATTTCAGAAATTCAAATAAATTAAAAATGTATACAAGTTTTTAGATTTTGTATTTATTTGTTTATCTCAATTAGTCCCATCCAAACATTTTGGAAAATGCTTGTTTTTAATATTTCTTATTTATTTAGTTAGTTTTTTTATTAAACTTAATTTAAAGTTGAAAAATAAATAATAAAAAAATTTTATTTATTTTTTAATATCTCTTGTTTAAGATTGCCTAAAAATATACGCCATATATAATTTAAGACCATCCTAAACAAGAGATATTAAAAAAATATAAAAGATAACATTTTTTATGATATTCTTTTTAAGAATTAAATATAGTTTTAATCTTCTATTTTAATATTTTTGTATCTGTTTAAGTTGTCTAAAAATACATATATCGCATTTTCTATGTTTTTATCAAATTAATTAAATTAAATTTTTATTTTTTTTATTTTGGAATATCTCTTGCTTAAGATTGTTCAAAAATTTTACTTTACTTTACATTTAACTTTTTTTTTTCCTGTCAAAAGTCTAAATATTCATTTTAATTTCAATCTTCAATCTAAAGCTTATATTTCAATCTTCTTCATTCATGATTTTCTTTATTTGCAATCTAATTAAAATATTTTAACACAATTCACCTGTCAACTCCTTTTGTTAAATTTAAATTAAATGGTTTATGTATTAAACCATATATTAAAAATAAATATAATTAAATACTAACCACATCACAGTAAAACTCATTACAATCAATTTGTGTGACGACAATGTGTGCCTGCGGCTCAGTGCCAACACCTGCGGCGCACGTGTAAACCAGGCAATTGTTTTGCGTATCAAACCAGACAGCGCCTTGTTCCTTCTGGTGGGTCACATTGTATTCCTTGTACTCACAGTAGGTGCTAGCTGCAAATGAAAGCGAAGTTGGAAAAATAAATAAATAAAAATCAAAATGTAAACAATCAAATATAATGAAAGAAGCAACGAGGCGTGGATTAACGTTTTAAATCAGAGTTTATTATTTTATCTTTTATTAAGTCCACATTATAATATGATTTAAACTTCATTATAAGGTATTAAAGTTTTACTTTTCTTTAAAATTAAATTTAAATTTAAAATAAATCTTCCTTTGGTTATTTTCTATCATCAATCTAGCCTCAGATTTGGCTTGAACAGCTGAAAACCCCTTGGAAACCTAAACTGAGCTTTAGTAACTTAATTCTATTAGCATTTGTTTATTATGAGAATAAATAAATGATGTATAAATTGTCATAATAGTTAAATATTTAGTCATATTATTTATTTTACGTAGTTTTGAAAAAATTATTTAGTTATTATTTTTTATATTTTATCTCAATATTTGTTGTATTTTATTTATTTATATTTTATTTCATTTTTAAATCATATTACTTTTAAATTTTGCTTAATTTTTAGTTAATTTTTATTTAGTTCTTGATTATCAGTTTTAAAATCCACTAAAGATTGTCAAATTTAAAAATATAAATAATATAGATTTAATTTATATTCAAATCATTTATATAAAAAAAAGGAAAAAAATATTATAATATATATTATTATTTATTTTTATAATAATACATTTCTTCCTTCCGTTATCAGTTTGCTTATTTATATCACAGCCAACTTCATTTAGCGTTTCATATCATTTAGCTTTCTGTCTGGCCATTGTCTGTGCACGTGTTGTGCATGAATTGCTTATTTCATTATCGTACGACAATAAATGTTTGATAAAACTGAGTATACAGCAAAACACAAAATTAAAAAAAAAAAATTTGCGCAAATAAAATGTAAACAACAAAAAATCGGTTTGTGTTGTTTGCGCTACTTTTTGCTGTGCAAATCACGCGCATACGTTTTTTGTTGTTTGTAATTCATATTTTTATATAAAATAATACATATATGTGTTTAGACAATATGTCTTTAAATGTAATTTTCCATGTATGTATTTTATTACATATTACTTAATGCGAATTATTATTAGCTTAGGTTTTTGAACCGAAACGTAATTTGCAGCTTTAATTTGCTTAACAGTAATGCGAATAATGTGTTTTATTTTTTTTTTTTATTTCATAAATACCCTGTTTTAAATAGGTTAAAATATAGGCAATAATATATTGTTGCTATTATTTGTTTTAAAAAAATTTTAATTGAAGTTATTAGTTTATTTATTTTTATTTTGAGTTAAAGAAATTACTAAGCTGCATTTTACAAATATTTTGTTGTTTAAGTTATAATAAATATATAATTATATAAATATATCTTTTAACATTTTATCAAAATTACCAAATTTATTTTTATTTAATTAAAAACTTTATTATATATAAAAAACACATTATATATATAAAAAAAAAAAAAACACAAATAAGTTTTATTTTATTTTTATTATATTTTAATCCAAAAATTTAAATGAAAAAATTATGTTAAATAATTAATAATTAATTTTCAAGTGTCTACATTTGAAATAATATTATTAGTTTATATATACCATTTAAAATATTAAGATTAAATAAAAAAATGTTTATATATTTCATTTCCCAAATATTTTTAATATTTAATTACATTTGTTTACATTTTATATAAATATAACTTTTTTTTTTAATATTTAATAATAATAATAATTAATTAAACAGAAAATGTATTTTTTTTGTTAATTTTCCAAATGTTTTTTAGAAATCTGAACATTATTAATTCAGCTGAAGAACTATGTTTGCTTGAAAGATAATTTGTTTACTATATTAACTCTATACTTAAGAAAATCCATGTTTTGAGCATTATTTTTCTTATTATCAACTTTTCTAATGTAATTATGTTCGTTTCTTTTTGTTTTAATGAATATAGGGTATATTCCATTAATTTGCTCTATATGAATGAAATTTTCCAACTGCTCTTGTAGATTTTTTCGCTCTTGTTAGTTTTGTGTCTGGTGGAAAAGCAGTTTTTGTCGCACGAATTTCACAAAGAAGCCGCAGCTAAGCCAATAAAAGCGAAGCTATAAAAACGACTTAATTTAAGCAAACAAACAAAGACAATTAAGTAGTAGTTGACTACGCGAACTGCAAATAGTATTTTGGTCTTTGGTATACCCTGTAATGCATGAATATTATATACATTCATCATTTATATATTTCAATCTTTGTCCGTAGAGCATTTGGGCGTTGTACATGTTGTCGTCTTGCACAGAAAGTAATCTGTTAATTGGAAAATCAATTTCGCAACATGCGACGCTATAAAAATATTTATACATTAATGCATCGTTAGGTTTACGACTGTGTATACACATACGTATGATATCAGGATTTAATAATTCACAATTTGATAAGCACGCACTTGATAGACCAAATCCTCTTTAACTTGAAGTTGATTTGGGGCATTGTAAAACAGAATTGTTTCTCAGATTGTGTTGGCATTGTATAGATTTTTATGGGCTCATACGAAATGTGTGGAACAAACAGAAGTACGTGCTATTGATTAGGCAAGTTGTTTTTCTTTTCTTTTTTTTTTTTTGGGCAAATCACATGAAATAGCAGAACTTTGGATTTGCTATTGGAATTTTTATTTTTATTATAGTTTAATTATTTAATTATGTTATTTAATACATTCTTTTATAATGAGAATTAATTGATATTTGTAAAATTTGATACAAATTTTCTTTATATCTTTTCACAATATATTAAATTAAAAATCTGTATCTTTTTGTATATTTTTTTTATTTCATTTGCATTAGTTTTTGTCTAGATAAAAATATAGCGTATATTTCAGTTAGTTCATGTTAAACTTAAATTAAAAAAAAAATTAATTTTTGTATTTTTATAAATAATTTTTTGAATGTCTATTTTTTTATTTAGTCTAATTTTTTATTTATCTATTTTTTTAAATATATATTGATATGCATATTAATATATATATATTTTTAACTATATTTTTTTAATTTTTTAATATTTTTTTATTTTTATTATTATTTTTATTTTTTTATTTTGTGGATAAATGATCTGATTTTTTTATTATACAAATTCATGTTGGCTTTTATATTATATTTTAGTCAGTTTTTTTTTATATTTATAAATTTTAGCAAAAATAAAAATTATTTGTATTTCTAGAAGTTTATTTATTTTTATTTTTTGTTTAATACAAGGTGGCATTTAAATATTTTGTAGAATATATATTTTTATTTTATTTAATTAGCTTTGTTGACTTTTGATATTGATAAAATATTAGTTTCAAGAATTAAAATTTTTTTAAATGCTTATTATTAAAAAAATAAAATTAATAATACAAATCTTTTTATTTATTTTTTAATTGTAGGGTATCTGCTTGTATAAACCAGAAATACTTTTTTTTTATAATAATTAATGTATATTATTCTTAAATTAAATTTGTTGACTTTTAATTGTTATTTTGTGTAAATTAGAATTTGTTTGCATATTATGTCTGGTGGCGGGTCAGAAAACATTTCAGCCAGACTAATTGAAATCAATTTCTCCAAGTTTCTCTACAAACATGTGAAATATTAAGTAACAATATTATTCACAATGTTTGCCATATAAATTAACTACACTTGCATATGTGTACATTTATAGGCATTAACATAAATGCGATTATTGCCGCGCTTATTCTCTTAGCTGTCCGCATTTTATTGACTGGCCATGTTAACACATTCATTGGCTCGTTATGGCCATTATTATGATGAGCTTTAACACTTTGTATGTTTGATATGTAAGCGTGGAAGTACTTACGCAAATTTGCATGGCTCCCCCGAGAAGCCCCAACGCCTCTTTGTCTGCCTGCTAAACATTATTTTGCATTGTTTGGCATTTACATTAATGCTAAGTCCCTCAATATTGGCCAAGGTCAGCAATGGCAGCAGAAGTTGTGGATAAAAACTGTTAATTATTTGTTGCTATTTAGCTATTTTCACACGACAAGCATTTTATCTATCCATGTATATTTGTTTAGCTTATAATTGAGATGTTAATTAAATATTTCTATAGAGTTTGCTAGCAAATGTGGACATTGAGTTTTTATTGTAAAAGCAACAGGTGGCAGAGTTTACAGCAGTTAAGCTGTTAAGTTGAAACTCTACTTAGTATTGATGCTGCAGTTGTAACAGTTCTACTTCTTATACAGTTCGAAAGTCACTGCTTATATTTGAGCTGCATTATAAGCTTTAGACTGCAGAGCAAACATATAGATCACGTCTGAAGAGCAACGGCTGCAGAGTTAACAGTCTGTGTTATCCAATTCAGCTCTTGCTCTTTAACAGTCGAAGAGCTAATGGGATTGGTTCTTATTCAGTTTGCAAGCCACTGTTAATATTCGAGCTGTATTAACAGTAACAGCTTTGCTTCTTATACAGTTTTCAAGCCATTGTTGTTTATTTGGAACGCAAAGCCGCAGTTGCTTTGTTGCATTTACAATTTAGGATGCATTGGCAGCCAAAAGAGAATTTCTAGTTTTATATTTTTCTTTTGTAAGATTTGGAAAAAATTAATAATATTTTTTTTTATCAATGTTGTTTGAAATATTTAAATAAATTATTATTCACTTTAATTTTATTTATAGTTTATTTTACATATTTTTATTTGATTTATGTCTTTCTTTATTATCATAAAAACCTACAAACCTACAAAGTTAATAAAAACCTACAAGCCTACTTAAAGTTTTAAAGCCACTGTTAGAAAATATTAGTTTCGATGCACAAGAAGAGTCTACCTGCTGATGCTCAGAAAATAACAGAATTAACATTTGCCGTTGCCTTGCAGCGACTTTTACGCTTACATCTATTTATAGCCCGCACGCTCTACTCTTTGGCAGCACAACAACAATTAACATTACGCTTAAAATTTCAATATAAACAACAACTCACCCCCAGTCTCTTTAACAGTTTTCAAACTGCTGGCTGCTTCACTCATGCCGCCTTCCAATAGCAGCAGTCCACAAGCTAACAGCAGTTGGGCTGTTAATGTCTGGCGTCTGTTACAGCGCATTGTTTTGCTCTGACTGTAATAGCTCTTCATAAAGTTATTTTCTCTGCACGTTGTTGTTGCGCTCATTTTGTCATAATTATGATGTACGTTTATTTCGCTTGCGGTTGTTGCTCTTGATTTTGTTATGAAGCTTTGCTTGTTATTTTTTTTTGTGTGTGTTTTGATGCTGCTGTTTATTATGTACTTTAAATTGTTGCGGAAATTGTAGCTTTGGCAGTTGATTTTTTCGCTGTTTTTCTTTGAATTCCAATTTGCTGCAAAACAGATAAACAATTTTGGAAATAATTATTGATAAATATAAATATAATTAAAGGCGAACAAATAAATTACTTGGTTGAATTTTAATCATACATAATTTTTTAAATAATGTATTATAGTATGATAATTATTTTGGAAATATTATAAACTGTTATTTAGTAATTGAAATGATTTTTTACACTAAAATTAGTTGACATACGTATAATTATAATTATTCATAAAGTTAGCTATATATTTAAAAGTTGTAAATTAAAACTGCCTTAAATTTCTTGACTCTAAGTTTTTTTTATGTTTAAGTAGAAAAAATATTACATTTAATTTTTTAAACATTAATGCTTTAAAATTATTTTATAAGTCAATATGAATTAAAAATCAATCTTGAGGAATAAGCTAAATAAATTGGACTTAATATAAAATACATACAGACTCGAATATAAATAAAAAATTATATATTTTAAATTTTAAAGTTTCTAATGGAGTAAAATGTTTTTATTTATTTTATTTTATTTTAATTATTTTTTTAATTATAAAGCATTTAATTCCATGTATCTTAATTGATTTAATGAAATTTATAGAATAAATATAGTTTTTACACATATTTTTTACGTTTAATATTTCTTAGCATATCAAATTTTAAAGTCTTGTTTAAAGTTAAATAAAACTGATATATTAAACATAATTTTTATTTTATTAAAAAAAATGTTTTTAATGTAGAATAATTATTAAATTCAATTATTAAAAATTATTTTTAGTTCATTAATATTAGTTTATTATTTATTTAATAATTTAACTTTTTATATTAATTTACTACACTAATTCATCGTAACTTATAAAGCTTGAACAAGGAAAACATGTAATAAAAATATTTTTTAGATAATTTTGTATGCTTTAATAAGTAGATAATGGTCATACATTTATGGAGTAGTTTAACCTCAAGGCCTCAACATAAATGGCATTTATGATAATAGCACAGAAATTGTTATCAAGTAAGTTTCACAAAATGTGAATTCTCACTTTAATTTTGGCCTTGTGAGAGAATTTGTTTTTCTGAGCCAGCCGCATGCGATTAAAGACATTTGATCAAATATTTAATATTGACTGAGTTGGGTGCGCGCCTTAGCCGAAACAGACATAGATTGTATTTTTATTTAAGTATGATTTACGGTTGGCAGTTAATGCGAATATATATATGTGTCTATATGTATATGTATGTGTATGTGTATGTGTGCGGCCAGTTGGTCCAGCTCAGCTAGACGCTAGGCAATTGTAGGCTCTATCAGCATTTGGTCAGCAAGCCATGTTGGCCCACACGCAGTGCACGTACAAATTTAATTAATTAGCACTCTGTTCTGCAAAATACACACACACAAATATTATATATATATATATATATATATATATATACAAACAAGTCCTCACACACACACATTGGAACAGTCACGTACGTCTATAAGACCAAAGATGGAGCTGCAAATGGCAACTGGTGGTGAACTGGTGGCGCACTAGATGATGCCCCCAGTCTCCAGCTGGAAGCACACAAAGCATATCAAGAAAACTGAGCATAAATTATGAAAAGGAAAACAGACAACAACAGCAACAGCAACAGGAGAAATAAAGGAAAGAAAGAAAAGGAAGAGACGTCGAGTAAACATAAAAATTGGATAAGAATTTTCTTTCCTTTTTTTTTCTTCTCTCTTTTTTTTTTGCCCTGCTTTCATTCGTGGGTCACATAGTTTAGTCTGGACTTAAAGCTACTTAAAGATTTATGCCCCAAGCCGAGGCTCGACGGGGGCTGTCTGCACTGCTAACGCACTTCCGTTAATTAGCAATTAAGTGGCACTTCATTTAAGCCCGAAAGGGAACGCATTTAATGTATTTATGAACATTCTTATCAAATTTTATAAGACTGGCACCTGCATTATTTCGCTTTGATATAAATCGATTTAGCTTTGTTTTAGAGTAGCTTAAAAGCCGCCGATGGAGGCTGCTCATTGGGAATTAATGAAATGGCAGCTAGAGCTAATTAATCTTTGATTCTGTTGACAAAATCTCACTTAAACTATCAAGAGCTATGCTCAAAGAGTCAACTTAACTGAGGCTGGTTTATAGAGGTTTGAAATCTTCTATGCATAAAGATTTCAACCACCCTAACTGCCCATTTTAGCTAATAATGATCAGGGTATGCGGCATATTTTTGCTTTTGACATAATTTCACTCGTTTACAAATTAAGAAGCGTATATGGGATTTTTTTTATTTTTCTTATTATTATTTTATTATAATTTTTTTTATTTAATTATGAATTAATCGTCTTGCTGCGCGTCCATCTGTTCAATATTTCGTCTTCCCGTCCAATCGACTTTCCCTTTGCCCATCTGTCCGTAATGAAGTTACTGTTTAATTTCTATAATTCTATTTCTTTTAATTTCTTTTTCGATATAAAGTTTAGTATTAGAATTAGAAGCCTTGTAAATATTGACTATATATGATATGTCCTACTGGGGCCAATC
>JAUESO010000254.1:0-49593 GCA_030914385.1 Drosophila antonietae
TTATCTCATAAAGGTGTTTCAAATATTCTTTGAAATAGAAATATAATTATTAAATATATATTTTTATATCATAATATTAATAATTTTGAAATTATATTAAATAAACAACAAATTTAATTAAATATTTATATATAAATTTTTTTAAATATTTAAATATATTTTTAAATTTATTCAAGTATTTTTATACATTAGCCTCATTAATATACTCCACACATATTTAATGAGTGCGTGGTATAGAAAGTTTGCTTTCTCTTTTGTAAATTTGCTAATGTTTGGCATTATACGACAAGTTCAGATAACAAACCTAAATTTCCACGAATTACTTTCGTGCAAATTATTTTGCAAAATCCGTAGGGCAGATGGAACGTATTTCTCTAGATAGTATTATTAACATTCTTTTCATTGCTGTTGCTAAGCTTCTGAACTGTTTTTCTATATATATATATCTAACAAATTTTGGGCAGCGTTTGAAGTTACTTTTATGGCACCAATCTGCACGTCTTTCAAGCTCACATCATGAACGCATTAAATTTTTTTTAATACGACGCAAAAAATGGTGGAAAAAAAAGTGTACAAAATTTAAGTATTACGACCGCTGTTGAGCGCAAGCCCTTCGCATAAAATTCATATTAGGCACAAGGCCATTCGCCTTCGTTCATTATATGAAAAGATACAAAAATGAGTCTGAAAAGTACAATTTCATATATATATATATATATAGATATATATATATGTATATATATACATATGTATGGAAAAAAATTGTAATGAAAGGGAATTATTTACATGACTCAGGTGAGCTTAGGGCTCGGCCCTGATATGAAAGTTTATATAGGGCGAGCTTGAAATGAAATGGGGGAAAAAAAAGTATCTGCATATAATTTGGCTTAGCTTTCAACTCTTTTTTAATGCGCTGGGCATGGGTATTGTGATTTTCTCAGGTATTTTGTAATTAAATGAAAAGAATATGAGAAGAAAAATAATTTATTTATTTATATGTGCAGATATTGTATTGGTATGAATATAAATTTTTTTTTTTTGCAACTGCAAATGAATAATTTAATGAAAATTAAATAAATTAAGTAAAAAAAATATTTGAATTGTTTTCATAACGAGATACAAAATATTATATTTTACAAAAATAAATATGTATAAAATTTCAATATATAACAATTTTTTAAATTATTCTTAAATATAGAAAAATATTTATATTATTCGGGATTTGTTAAAAAAGTTTTGCTAGTCTATATTGCAGCGTCTTCAATTTTTGAAAGTTTCAGAAATAAATTATTGATTCTCTATTAAATTTTAAACAAAAACAAGATACGATACTAATTTCGTAGCCAATATATTTCTCAGACCTAGCCTTTTTTTAACATTTTCTAGTTCACTAATAAGTGTATAAAATCGTCTGTGTTGCATCTTATTTTCATTAATGTCTGAGCCTAATTGGAAAAGTATGCAAAGTGCGCGCGAGTTTTATATATATTTCGTCTATATATCTCTTTTATTCACGCCTGTATTTTCATATATATGTATATATAAATTTTAAAAATTCCTTAAGTATGCCTAGGGCTACCCAAATTTGAAATGTTTGACTAATTGAGTTTTATTCAGTTTTTTTTTTTAATTGAAATATAAATGGACTTGGGCAAGGAACTTTTACATTTTTGGGTTGGCTTTGGGAAATTACGATTTAATAGCATTATGTGGTATTAATAAAATACCAAACATACAAATTGGCTAACATTTTTCTTAAGCCGGCGAAAAAAATCCCAAAGCTAAATAAAAAAATATATACCAAACCCATTAACCACGCTTTTCTTACGAATTCTCAATAAAAAAAAAACAGTGAAAATTAATTAATGCCAATTTGTAAGCGCTGAAATCGAAAACTTTTGCTCGCTTTCATTACTCGCAATGGGTTCAAACGAATTTAACAAAAAAGAAAAAAAAAGAAGAAATAAAAACAAGAAAAAAGAAAATTCTTTTTAAGAAAACTCGGCGTAAAGTTTTTAATAGAAATTAACATTTTGGCCGCTGGTCGTTTGGTCAAGTGTCAATAAGTAGAGCTCGAGGGTGCTCAGGGCTCGTGACCCGCGGGCAGCTGAAGCGAACCAAAGCCGATTTTTTTTTTTGCCCTCAGTTCTGCCCCGCTTGCCGCTGCTTTGGGGCGACACTTTTGATTTCAATAAATTTTCGTAATTAGCGACAGAGCCGCGTTTTTCTTTTGAATTTGTTTGAGATTTTTACAAATTTTACTGAATTCATTGTTTTTTTATTTTTATTTTTCACTTTCTTTCTGTTTCTTGTTTCTTTTCGCAGCTGTCAGAAAATGCAAATTGAATTTGTTTTCGGTGAAAAATTCATTCAAGTGGCAATTCGTGCTTACAAATTGGAGCACAGCAAATGGAAAAGAGTTGACACAGGTGAGCGTTGCCCAGAAATTATAGGTAAAAAACCTTAACCCTTTTTTTTCGAATTTTCTGTTTTCTGTTTTCGCTTTTTTTGTTTTTGTTTTTAACCTATTGTTAAACTTAAATTAATTAAAATAATAATCGGTTTGTTTAGAAAGATGTAGTCTATTTTCATTTATTTGTCGGAATTGAATTAAGAACAGGTTTCCTTAGCAGGAATTACCTGAGATGAATCACAATAGAAATGGGATAGAAATGCTGAAAAATTGTAAATTTAAAACGGAGAATTTGTTGAGAGTAAATATCGATATAGCTATGTCTATAGGTCCATTTGTTCTTATGTTTGATTTGAGAAGATACAAGAGCTTCATTCTTTTCTTTAGTTTTATTCATATTTTTTTATATATCTTTTACCTTGCTAAATTTGTAGGCTAAACTCGTTCCTCAATACCCTCGCTGCTCTGCTCACTGAGAGTCTGAGTCTTCGATGAATGTTAAGCGAAGCATTTCATTTAATTCTAGCTGATTTCAAATTCTTTCTGCAAATGAATTTTAGAATTTTGCCTGAATATAAGCATAAATTTGACTTGTAAGCACTTAAGAATTGCAAATGAAATTCAATTTCCTAATTCAAATTGCATCAGCTACTTGAATAGAAACATATTCACAGTCTTAAATATTACATATCACAGAGATTATTAGCTCGTGTAAGTCACAGCTGATGCCGCTTAGCCTCAAAGTTGATTTGTGCACTGTTGAAACACTTTGGTACATACAAAACAAATCTCAGTCAGGACATGGAGCTAACAATGCTAAACACAAAAAAAAAAAAAGAGAGAGAGAAAAAAGAAAGGGGAAACATAAAACACAAACAAAATGCTGTCAACTGTTCACACAGTTCCTGTTCAAGTTTTTCTTATTTTTTTTTTTTAAAAAGGGCAAAAGCGAGCAAAATTATGCCTGGCGGCAGTTTTTAACATTTGTACGATTTGCTGTTCTTGGTAACTGCTTCCTTCTGCCACAGTTGTCTGTATTGTGTGTCCTTTAACTGTTTGCCTGTCTATCTGTCTGTCCGTAGGTCCGTCCGTTCTGTCTGTCTGTTTTATCGCCCCATTATTCACATATTTGTTAGAACGAATGCCGCCGCCATTGCCTTTTGATTTCAGGCCACACAATTCTTTGTTTATTTTTCATTTCAATGCGAGCTCCTTCAAAGCTCCAGCCCAGGCTCCACCCACTGCTGTTATGCATATGAGCTGCATGTTTCTACACTTCACCTAACACGTCGCCTGCTCCTACTCGCCCACTCATCCACTCTCTCCCTCTCTCTCTCTCGCTTCTTCTGTCTCCTCTGTGTGAACGGAAATGTAGTGAAATGAGAAATTTCCGTTTCTGGTTCCGCTGTCGGAAATAAAACAAACGCCGATAAAATAGGCCTCCCCGCTCACAGAGCTTAGCCAGAGTCTTAGTCGAGCGCTTGTCTGAGAGCTTAAATGATGGCTGATAATGAGATGTGAGCAAACAGAGAGCTGTGGCCAGTGTGTCGACAGTCAGAGCGCTCGCATATGAAAACCAGTTGCATACTTTTCGGCGCGACTGTGCGTTATTTATGTTGCTTTTGTCTTTTAGTTTGCTGGCATAAATCGGCGTACAACACGCCAGGCAGACTACCTCACTCCCACGGGTACTCCCTCTCCCTCTCTCTCTCTTGCTCGCTCTCACTCTGTTTGGGCCTGTTTTGTCGGAATAAGTGCGTTTGGCTCTCGCTAATGGCAACATAAATTACAGCTACTAACTAACAGCTACTAACTAAACAGTGACAACAACCAGCACGCGCCCAACAAATACTCTAGCTCTCTCGCTCGCACCAACGTCCAAAAATTTGATGTGCCTCTTTTATGGATATATAAATTTTTATATAAAATATATGTATACAAAAATTTTGCTTCTACTCTATTTAAAACTTCAATTAATTGAATTATTTTCATTTTGGATTCATTAAGTACTTTCAAAGAGAGCAAATTGGGCCTAATTTACAGTATAAGTATTAGTATTAGTATTAGCATTAGTATTAGTATTGGTATTAGTATTAGTATTAGTATTAGTATTAGTATTCGTATTAGTACTAGGACTCGTAGTAGTATTAGTAATAGTATTAGCATTAGTATTAGTATTAGTATTAGTATTAGTAATAATATTAGTACTACTTTTTTTTCGAAGGCAAATACTATATTTATTTTTGTGCCATTTCAGATTTTTTAGAAGGTTTTTACTTGAATTTCCAAATTATTTCTTAGTTAACGCAATTTTTAATTTCAATTGTTTTATCCACCACTTCTATATCATTTGTAATTTAATGCTTTTTCGCCTGGGCCTTAATTCATAATTATTTCAGCAACTGTGCTGAATTGTAGCGTATTCTGTTGTCATCTCGATGCTGCTGATATATTACATGGCTATTTTGTGCCTGCTGTTTAGTTGGTCGCTGAATGCGGCGCACATTAAAATTATGCTCTGAGTAATGTAGTTTTATGCTCGCGCCTCACTCTCCACACTCAACCACAAAACCCACGGGTCGCGTGCACATAAATATACAAAAAGAACGAGAAAAAAAAAAACGAAAGAGAGAGAAAAAAAAAAAAACGAAATACAGCCAACGCCAACAACGTTCGCTTTGTTTGGGAATCTGCAACTGGACATTGGGAAATTACCGTTACGCAGTTGTCACACTTTGTGCGGCCATAATTTGCCTGGGCCTTGCGGTCATGTTTCATAACCTTTTGTGGCTACCGCTGCCACTCTCTCTCTCTCTCTCTCTATCTCTGTCTCACTCACGCACTCACTCACTCACTCTCTCGCTCTCTTTTTCAGTGTGTCGCATTGCTTTTACGTACGCCGCGTGCACTGCAAGCTGCTGTAGCGGAGTCGTAAATCTGCCGTGTGTGTGTATGTGTGCGTGAGTTGTTATGTTTAGATGTGTGTGTGTGTGTGTCTGCCTGAGTGTGTGCTAATGTGCGCACAATAAACAATCAATTTGTTAGAGGTCTCTCATATTTATTTCTATTTCTGTTTATTTTCTCGCTGCTGTTGTTGTTGTTGTTGTTGTTGCCTTTCTTTTTGGTTTATGTTAATTAAATGATAAATAAAGCGCTCGCTGCAGTTGGGGCTTATGTTTATGTGCTTGATGTGATATGTCAATTAGTTCAATTAAATATTATAGAGCTAGTTATAAATCACGGCAGGTCGCTGCTGTGAGTTAGATGTCAATGTAATTGGAAATTATTGAAATTCAAATGTTCGCATATGTACGTTGGGCTCAACTGAAGGTGGGCATAAAATATGTTTTTGTTTTTGTCTTTTTTTCTTTTATAATTATTATTAATTGGAAAATGTTTGATTGCTTAGAGAGGTAATTGCGTAAGTTTAAAGAGTAGTTAAAGAAATATTTTTAATACAATTTAAAAAAGAAACTTCAAATAATATTTAAATAATTTTATTTGTTTGCATATAAAGAAAGACGAAGCAAGTAATTTTATTTACAATTACTTATTGTTATCATATATATGTATATTATTAATCTATTTATCCACTTGTATGTACATTCATTCGTCAGCATTATTTTTTGTTATCTATCAATGGATGATAAATCATAGACTATATTGAATTGTATATGTTTCTGATCATCTATATATATTTGTTATTTATATTATATTTTTATTATATATTTACTTGTATTTATTTACTACCTTGCTATTTACTGCTCTATCTATTATAGCATTTATCTTTCTATCTATTTATCTACTATCTACTTTACTGACCATTTAAATATTTCACTCCATCAACTACTTTTTTTTTTTAAATACATTAACTTTGTGCCAACTGCGCTTTGTTCCAGCACAGTTGTATGAAAAAAAAAACCCAATATTATTTCAAATTCCCATGGCTAGGCCACCTAGGAATACGTAGTATATAAATTTGAATAGCAACCCAAATGGAGACAACTTTTTGCCCTGCTCTGTGCTGCCAAACACACAAAAGAAAAACTTTCTTAAGATGGGGCATCAAACTAAATTAGAAATAAAATATATATATATACATATATACATATAGATATATGTATGTGTATATAGATAAATATATATCCAAATATACGTAATTTGCGCGCACACCCACTTTGGCCTCTGGTGAGAAATAACACTAAATAAAAATTTTATTAGGGTCTTTATTGGGCGACGCTTGACAAAGCCAAAATGAAAAAATGCGAATGCAAACCAAAAGCAAAAGCTAAAAAAAAAACACAAAAATAAAAATAAAAAACAAATTCAAATATGTTTTAAATGTTTCACACTCACAGAGACAGCGAGTGAGAGAGAGAGAAAGCAAATAAAAAAAATATTCGCATTTATTTCTATGTATGGGCATTTGCCTTTAGGCAGCAAACAGCACAATAAAACAAAGGGGCCAGCGAGAGAGAGAATGAGAGAAAAAGAAATTGTACAGAGCGAATTCCCCAAATTGATTAAAACTTCATAAATTTACATTTTTATCGCTGGGGCAAACAAATGCCAAAAGGGGAAAACAAAACAAAACAAAACAGAACAAAGCGAACAGCAAATAAACATGCAAAGCGCGCTGCAAGTAAACAAAACGACACAAATACACACACGAATACGCACATGGATACACATTCACCTGGCCACACACACACACACATACATTTATGAATATTTACACATGTTTTGGCGCCGCAGTTTCGCACAATTCACAATTCGGTTTTTTTGTTTTCTGTATGCAGCCTTGTTGATAATGCTCACAGATTGCTAAAAAAGAGATGAAATAAACGCAAGTCTGCATAATTGAAACAAATGAACGACTCATAGTTATCCTATAATAAGAGAAGAGACGGGTTGGTGTAGAAAATGAAACTAAATAACTTTTTTGCTGCTTCCTTTTTATTGAAATAACTATTATGCTTTATATTTTATTTATTGGTATAAAAATATAAATATAATTTAAAGATATCAATTAATATTTGTTAAAGATTACACATAAAATGAATATTCTATGGCAACCTGAGGTTGGCAAGTTTCAAATCAAAATCTTAATCGAATAAGATTGAGAAATATTTACGAAAGTTTATATTTACCATACTTAAAATACTCTGCTATAAATATACAAAAAATACTTAAATTAAATACCTCAACTTTAGCTAAATGCCCCATTTAATGTGCTTAGAACTGGGTATAACAGAAAAAAAGTGTCACCTGCTTTTTGGGTTCACTGAGCAGACTTTGGCCAAAAAGCCAATGAATGAAAGCCTGCGAGTGTTGCTTGTGTGTTAAGTGTGTGTGCGTGTGTGGGTGGGTGTGTTGGTGCAGGTGTTGAAGGTCTCTTTCTCCCAAATGAGAAATAAAAGTAAATTCACATCATCACAAAATATTATTAAGCAATCAACTTCTTCTGTTTGCCTCGTCTACACTGCTGTGGTTTCATTTCTTTTTTTTTTTTTTTTTTTTTTTTTTGGGGTTTTTATTAGCGGCTAAGGGTTTGCGTTAAGGGTTGCGTTAAGGGTAGCTGGTGATGGTGCAGCAGCTGGGTGTGAGTGTGGTAAATGCCTGGTAACCTGCCTGGCAACCTGCCTGACAAGCTGGCTGATTAAGCGAAAGTGATTGAGCGACAGCAAAAAAAAAAACGTAGAGAGACGAGCGTAGGAGTGAGTTGAAGGGTGAGCAACCCAATGTCATTTACATACTACTGTTGACTGAGTGCGAGTGTAGATGAGTGTGCGTGTGTGTTAGGATGTGTGCGTGTGTGCAAGTGTTCATTTAATTAGAGCTACAGACAAATAGACAGACTCGGGTTCAAGGTATGCAAAACACATGCGTGTAATTAAAATTAGCTTCTCTTTGAGAATTCAGTTTAATTGTTGCTCTTAGCGATTGTTTTCTTTTTATGTGTTGTAAATAAAATTCATGTCAAAGCTATAAAGACTTCAAATATTCTGTGCGTGTTTGTGTAGTACAAGCATAAAGGGTTCAAAACAAAAGCAGCAACATATCAAATATAGCAAAAAATTATTTACTGTGAAAATTTTAAATATACAAAATATATAAAATTCACAATTTTCTATAATTTAAATATAAATATAGCGATTGTATTTTTTATTAAGCTGGCTATGGAAATAAAATAACAGAAATTTGTAGAAGAAAAGTTGCACATTTTTCTCAATAAATAAAACTAAAAACAATAATAATAATAATAATAATAATACTAATAAATAATAAAAACAAATTAAAGAAAAGATAAATACAAATAATAAATAAAATAAATAAAATAAACTAAATAAATAATAATAAAAATAAAAGAAATTTTTTAAATAAATAAAAAAAATATATTAAAATATAAAAATAAATAAAATATTATAAAAAGAAAAAGATTAAATTAAATACATAAAAAATTAAAATAAATTCATTAAATAAAAGTAAAAATTAAGATATAATAAAATAATTAAAATAAATAAAATATAATAAATAAATGAAATAAATATGAGTATTAAATAAAATAACTAAATAAATTATTGAAATAAAAAAATATTTTAAAAATAAACAAAATAAATACATTTAAAAAAAATAAATAAAGGAAATAAAATATTTGTATTAAATAAAATAAACTAAATAAATAATTGAAATAAATCAAATTAAATAATCAAAATAAAAAAGAAACTAAACTAAATAAATAGTTAAAATAAATAACATATAATACAAGAATAAGTAAAATAAATACATAAAAAATTAAAAGAAATATAATACGAGTATATATACAAAAATTAAATAAAATTTTTGTAAACATATAAAATGGATCAACCAAATATTTATTTAAAAAAATCATTTAAATATATATACAAATTTTATTTTACTTACCATATAAAAATTACAAATGGTTTTTACTTTAAATATAATAAAATAAAAAATGTAATTTTAAAGCCCATTTGGCAAATATTTCTTTCTATAAATAGATAAATTATAATCTCACTGAACAGCTCAAATTACTTCTACCGAATCTAGCGCCTTTTAATTGCACGTCTCTAGGTATTAGCCAAAGTTTGCGTTAAAATAAACTGATTTGGCCAGCAAACAAAAACAAAAAAACAAGAAAAAAAGAGAACAACTCTCTTTAGGTACTATATCAGCTTGTAGTCCCCCAAGTTTTTCGAGTAGAGTGCATTTTATAATGCTTTTGGCAGCTTGACATGTTGCTTGATTTAATTTTCGTGGACTTTCGAGCTTAAGTAATGTTATTTTTAACTGCGCATCAAACTTTTGCCAAAACTTTGCTGCCTTTTAATGCAAATGCAGTTATTTTTTTTTCTACTATTTTTTACGACTAGCTGCCAAAATATCGGACTAGTAAAAATTAGTGGGATGTGGTAGTGGGAGTGGCAGTTGGAGGCGCTAACGGGAAGAAGTGGCTAAAATGCTGGGGATTACTTTCAGGTGAGTGCCAAATTGAATTAAAACTCAAAAGTCATTAAAATGCAAGTTTGTTGTACCTGAAAAAGTTGACATAGAGCAGCTACTAAAAAGCTTTTCAACTTGTTCATCCTCTTTAATTAGAAGCTAGAAGTAAGATATAAACTGCTTCAAAATGCTCGCCAGTTATCCAACACTGTTTAGTGGCTCAGAGTCAGAGTTCAACAAACTTTGGTAGACAGCTCCAAAGCGAAATCTTTAACAGTTTTTAAATTTTGCGATATTTAACTATTTAATAAAAAAGTGTGCTTGACATGAAATCGGTTCAAATAGTTGATTAGCTCTATTGTGAGTGTGGATCGAGAAAGATCAACAGAAAGCTAAAGTAATTAAGATTGACAAACAGAAGAATTTTTCTATACATTTATAAATAAAATATAATAATAAAAAAAAAAAAATAATTAAAATAAATACATTAAAAAAATATATAAATAAATAAATTCATTAAAAAAAATGAATAATTAAAAATAAATAATTTTTTGAATGAATATTGTTTATAAATATATTAAAAAAAATTGTTTAAATGTGTTTTTGTTAGATTTATTTATGTTTAAAATTTTGTTGTTAATTTTAATAATAAAAGAATAACATCTCTAGCTACATTTTTGTGTGTGCGAATGTTAAACTTAATATGCGTATTTCAATATATTTATTATTTATATTTTTTATTAATTTTTTTTTTTATTTTATATATATTTTTTTGTAAATTTATTATTTTCATTTTTTTTACATTTTGTATTATTTTAATTTTTTTATTTTTATTCATTTAATTTTTCAACAAATATACTATTTATTATATTGTTTATATATATTTAAATAAAAACTGTTTTGTGCGAATGTTAAACTTAATATTCGTATTTGAATATATTTATTATTTACATTTTGTTTTATTTTTTATTATTTTTTTTTTAATTTTTATTATTATTATTTTATATATTATTTTTGTAAATTTATTATTTTCAAGTTTTTTTTTTACATTTTGTTTTATTTTTTATTAATTCATTTTATAATTTAATTATTCAGAATATGTACTTTTTATTATTTTCTGTTTATTTTTTATTATCTGTTAAATTAAATGTGAAATACTATTTCAAGTTCTCGAAACACACTTTAAATTCACCAGTCAACTATATGGATATATATATACTGATTCCATGTAAAATCCACACGTAGCGCAGCAAAGTTTTGCGTAAAGAACGCTCTTTGTGCTATAGATTTTGGTAGTTTGGGTGGCATGGGCCATTGGCGGCTTGGGCGTGGTGCGTGTTTAGAGGGGCGTGGCAGACTAGCTGTGCAAAACAAATATGCAGCCAAAGCCTGCGAAACAATAACAATGCGCAATGACCCAAAACTAAACACCGTACCATGCGAAAAAAAAGAAGAAATAAAAAAATAAAGCTAAGTACTGAGCTGAACGAGGAAAAACTTTAGAGAAAAACTCGCAGCCAGAAAAGAAAAAAAAAATGTGGGAAAAAAATAAAACATTTTTCAATAGAGGAAAAACTGGCGCGCAGCCTTTCCTATAGACATGGTCGAGGTCCATGTGACAGCGTTTGGCATAGTTGGAGGCGGTTGAAAGGTTTGGGGTATGTGAGATGGGGTAAGCTCCTCTACCTATCGCGGTCTTGCCCCTCTCTCTTCACTCTCAGTCTATGCCATCATAATCAACAATATTTTGAGTGCTTTTTGTGTAAAGTTCACAGATTTTTTTCTATCTAGTCGAGTTTTTAAATGATTTTTTGTTGTTGTTGTAGAGTTTTGACTGGTGTAACATGGGCTTCTCGGCATTTCTTTTTTGCTTTTTTTTAGTGCGCCTGTTTTTCAATGACTTTTCGGATCGAGTTTTGTTCATTTTTGAAGCACGCTTTTCGAGGCCGCTTGGCAAACTACGTGTTGAGAGAGCTACAGCAAATTGAGATACAATTTTTGTTGTTTTTCTCGATTTGCGTGTTGGAGTATTATAGCTAGGGAAAAAGAATAAAGAAATGGTATAAAGCGATTTTGTTTTTCGCTCAGAGCATGATGGTCAGGGCATGTAAGTCAATTGGCAACTAATGCAAATGCATTTCATGTGCTATAGATGAGAGTTAAACCATGTGAATCAAATAAAAATCATTACAAGATTTATTTAGAATTTTAGCGTATTTTTATTAATATTATCAATTTGCTTAGTGTTTACTATCAAACAAATTGCAAATAAAAAGAAATTATATTTAACAAAAATATATATATTTTATTTTTTTATTATAGTTTATAGTTCAGTTTATTATATTAAAATTTTAAGTTAAGTTTATAGTTTGTAATTTTCAAATCACATTTTGTATTTATTTTTACTATTATTTTTTTTATTATAGTTTATAGTTTAGTTTATTTTTTTTTTAATTTAAAATTTTGTTTTTAGTTTATAATTTACAAATGAATTTTTTTATTTATTTATATTATTTTTTCTTATTATAGTTTATAGTTTAGTTCATTTTATAGTTTAAATTTTTTTTTAAGTTTGTAATTTACAAAACAAACATTTTTTTATTAATTAATTTTTTTTATTTTTATTAATTATAAATTTGTTAAAATTTATTGTATGAAAACAAAAATTAAAAAAAAATTTAATTAAACTCCTAATGTATTACAATTTATTTGAAAATTATATTGTATGCTTCATTTCATGTTTTACTTGATTTATTTATTTATTTTTTTATTTGAATTTGTATCGAATTGCGTTTATTGTAATTTTTGTAAATTTCTTACATTTTTTATTAACTATTTATAGTTGCAAATAATAAATAGTAATAGTAAATAGTAATATGAATTCAATGAAAATCTAAATAAATATTTATTTTCAATATTTAACATTTTTAAAAAATTATATCTAAATTAAAAAAAGTAGATATATTAATTAATTATATATATTTTATTTGATTTTCATTTTGTCCAAAGCAAAGCTAAGATTACCTTACCTTGAGGCTTAGCTAACGTTCTTATGCATTTTAGTCTCCGTTTCTCGTTCGCTCACATCTTCCACTTTTTCTCACAATCTCTTTCTCAACTGCTGTGCAAATAATAAAAAAGAAAGAAGGAAAATTGAGCTGAAGAAAAGTTTTGCCCACAGTTTTTCATGCTGGTGCGTGTTATCTTGTTAAAGCAAAACTTCCACTTTTGCCAACTCGCCTTTACACAAATACATACAGCTGCAGCTGTATGCGTATGTGTGTGTGTGTGTGTGTGTGTGTGTGTGTGTAACGGATGCATCAACAAATGTCTTGGCTCTGCTCGATGCTTGGCGCTTGTCTAGAACATATCAAACGCAACATTTGCGCCAATCGGCTCCAAACTCGAGCCCAAAGAGCAATGCCAGAAAGAGAGGGCGAGTGACAGAGAGGGATAGCTAAAAGAGGCTAGAACGCAACTGGGGGCAGAGGGCAAACGACTGAGGCACAAAAACAACATAAATTTCTACTTAAGTAAGTGTTTAAAAGAAAGATGCAGCGGAACGAGCGGAACGAAAAACCTTCTGATAAACGATGCCGGTTGGCACTCCAAGGTACAACAAAATAGTCATACACTAACAAAGCATAAAGCAGATGATGCTGTTCAGTTTGTAACAAGTTGTTCTTAAATAAATAAGTTTAAGAATATGCATACCAAAATTAGATGCATATAATAGAAAATATTTTCTAAGAGTGTAAGCTTTGTTTGAAGATTACAAAAATATTTTCAAGTATTAGTTATTACTTACATTCCCTGCTTTAAATATTCATGAGAAATATATTGAACTTAGCTTGATATCAAGAGCATTTCAGCGCAAGAAAAATATAAATTTAAAAACTAAACTCAAAGCTTTGCTTCATTTAGACTCTAAACTCTTTATCCTTTAGTGCATTTGCTGGTCGACTCGATCATTTGCTGTTTCGTCTCTCTTTCCTTTTTTTTTTGTCAGTTTTCTTTCGCAGCTGCGCTGTGGTGAAATATGCAAAAGTGCAAAACGTCAGTTGGAAAACTTTGACGCTGGTTCTGGTCAAAAATTTGACTTGCGCTGCAGTTGAAGTTTTCTTGATGGCCCGAACCGAACTTGGACGCTTAGCGTGAAAAACAAATAAAGTGGGCGTGTACTGTGGGCGTGTACTGTGGGCGTGGATGTGGGTGCGGGTATGGGCCGTCGTCGTCGTGTTGTAATGTTGGCCAGCTAAAAGCTTAAATTCTTAACTGGCCAGGCGACATGGACAAATCCGCAAGTAATCCATGAAACAGTTCGAATGCGGCGATAAGCAGCAAGCGAAGCGCCCGCAGCTGCCAAAACGACTCGCAACAGACCTGCAGCAGACCAGATCCGTATCCAAAGAGCAGAAAAATTTTTTGTGCACACACGCACACTCACACACACACGAACACACACACAGTCAGTCAGCCAAAAATCAAATGAAAAACTTTCTTGCAGTCAGGTAAAAATGGCTGAGCGGCGGCTGCTGCTGCTGTTGAACTTTTCGCCTTTTCGCCAAAGCGAGTTTTCTGCTGAAATTGCTGGAAATGTGAAGAAAAGAGAAGTACCAGCTCTAGCAGCATCTCTTTGTCCCCTCTCCTTACCCCTGTTGCAGCCCCTAGTTGCACACATGCGTTAAATGGGCTTCCAATTTTTTTTATTTTTTATTTTTTTTTATTTTTGGCAGCAATGTGCACTTCCGCCTTACAGGCTCAGCTTCCGCTGCATAGCGAACGCATTTTACCTTAAGCCATTAAAAGGCTTTTAATCAAATTAATGTAAATATTAGCGTTGCTTATATATGTCTATATATGTATGCAAGTGCATGTATATAGCTGGTATATATGTATATTTATATATACTCCTGAAGATATTGCTGGCAAGTCAAATACCACGTCATACAAATTAAGTTAAATTAAATTGGTTTATATATGTATCTGACGAAATGCCAGATGTGCTTAAACTCAAAATATTTACTATTATATTTAAGATTTTAGTATTTATTCTTTGATTTTCTTTTTACATGTTTTTACTATTATATTTAAGATTTTAGTATTTTTTTGTATATTTGTATATATATATATATATTTTTTTTTTTTTTTTTTTACAAATTCTTTGTTCTTCTTTTTACATGTTTTTACTATTATATTTAAGATTTTAGTATTTATTTTTTGTTTTGTATTTGTTTTTCTTTTTACCAATTCTTCGTTTTTTTTTCTTTTTTCATCTTTTTATTATATTTTTTGTTTTTTTTTTTTTTTTTTAAATACATATATTTTCATATTTATTATTTTATATTGGTTTTATATTCATTTTTGCACTCTTTTTGAGTTGTGTTTTAAATGAAATTTGTGTTTATTTGTTAAATTAAACTTTTGTACTTAAATTAAATTTATTTGTTTCATTAAAAATATTAAATTAAGTATTCATTTAACTATTTATTTTAATTTTTTTAATATTCTTCATCAATAAATGTTTTTATATTATTACTATTATTTTTTATTTCGTATTTATTGAAATTTTTTAATCTACAAAGTAATAATATTATATTTATTTCAGAATGCTTTGATCGACATAATTTTGAAAGAAATACTTTTACCATTTGTTAACAATGTAAGTAGTTTTTATTTAATGAATCAAAACATTATTAAACATAAATATATAATATATTTATTTTTGATGCGTGAGACCATAAACTCAATTCTTTTGTCTGGAAACATTTACGCTATATCTTACTATAAAAGTTAAAAAAAAAAATATATATATATATAAAATATAGAAAATATAACAAAATATTTATACAATTTTTAAATCTAAAATAATTAAAATATATTCGCAGAATTTATTCTTTTAAAAACACTTTCGTGCAGTTCCAACTTTTTGCATTACATTTACTCTGTTGCCTTTGCTGTTAAAATTTCCCTATATTGCAATTTCCCTTTTGGGACAAATACCTTCAGCCTCATACAAGCCTCAACAGTACAGTTCGAAAAAGCTTACCAGCCGAATAGCCGCTCGCTCTTTTGGTCCCACTTCCACTTCCACTCTCTCTCACGCTCTCACTCTGGTTTACAGCAGCTCTCTCTTTGGCTGGCACAACATCGCCTGTTAGTCTCTGGTGCTCGGGTTTTATCTACTGACCTACAACAGTTTGTAACTGTCAGGTCAGGCATGTGGAGTTACTTTGCGATTGTTGTGATAGGTTGCGAGCTCTCTGTGCCTGTATGCCACTCGTGCCATACTTTGGGGCCAGGTAGATAATAGTTCTCTAGTCGCCCGGTGCCCAAGACTTACTAAAACCCATTGTAATCGAGTGTGTAAAAACAAGAGTGTGCGACTGCCTCTGTCTGCCTGTCTGTCTGTCTGACTATCTGTCTGTCTGTTTGGGTGTGTGAGTGGGAGAGCGTGTGTTAGATTGGCTCTTGACTTTGCTGGGCTTTCTTTTTCATCAGCCACTTCTTATATATCGATGCAGCTAATCGGCTTTTGTTATAGCCAGACCATATTCTTCCTTTTATACACTCTCTGCCCGTCTGCTGTGGCTCGAGCCGAGTCTAAGGTGAAAAATAATTAGCTTTTGCTCTTGCAAAGCTCTTTAAAAGTAGTTAGTGTCAGACTTTTCGTTACCTGTGAACTTACTTTCAAAATACATTTATATTTAATGCAGCTCAGTCACTAGTTAGCCCAACTTGTATAAGCCAAGTCGAGTTGCATTATAATGAATTAACACTTGTAATGCTCCAGAGCTTTAATAAAGTATGACAACATTTATTTCATATTCTGTTTGAAAATGCGTTGGGTGAGATTTAAATATAAATATAAGTGAAGTTATATAAATTGTTACAAAGGAGGAGATAAAAGGAATCATATGATTAGGTAAACTTGACTAGGGTTAATAAAGATTTCTCTGGTATTATAATCGAATCGATCGTATGATTCTTAATATTTATCTTTCATTTTCTTTCTCTATCGACCTTATCGCCAGGGTTCCTTTGTTTCTTCGGTTCATAATGTATAGCCCTGTCTCTCACTTCTTCGTTCTCTCTCTCTCTTTTTTTATCCCTATTCAATTGTATATAGTTAGATAGAGAGAGGGATATATATATATAGAGAGAGAGAAGAATATGAACAAAGAGGTTATCTAAGATTAATCTATTGTTCCACTTTGCATATATATTCAATAAGCCAGATAATTTCAATCTATCAAAAGCCACTCACATCTAAGCTGCTTATTTGCTTCGAGTGACCCGCTTGAACTCTGTTTAAGTTTCCAACTATATATTCATATATGTGTGTGTGTATATATGCGTATATCTAGTGTTCTGGTTGTACATCCTCTTTGGAGGATATCTATGTTTAATGTGCAACTCAATCCCAGGGCACATAATTCACCCAGAAATACGAAAAAGAGAAAAAGAAAAAAAAAAAAAAACATTAAGTAGAAGCAACTAAGGTGAAAAGCTCATTAAACACTTGCCAAATCACACTTACGCCCCATTAGCGTACTAAATAAGCGCAAAATGGGCGATAATGGCCACGCCCCCACTGAAAACCCAGCAACCGACAAAATCCCAAAGCCGAAAAATCGGATACGCTACGAAAAAAAAAAAAAAAGAACGAAACTAAACCGAACCCAACCAAAATAACCCGCGGCTAGAGCTGAGCGATACAATAAGAGAGAGAGAGAGTGTGTGAGAGAGAGGGAGCGAGTGGGAGAGGGAGAGGGAGAGGGAAAGGGCAACAAAGGGGTGACTAAATGGTAGAGGGTATTTAATGCTGGGTCACTCACAAAACTAACTGTGCTTTGTCCTGTCGATGATGTTGTCGTTGTTGTTAGTGTTGTTGTTGTTGTTGTTGTTGTTGCTTGCGCTAACCCCTGCTGACCAATAAAGCCGCTTGTGTGATATACAAGGACAACGACAAAGTTTTTCGCCAGCAACACATGTCCTGCGCCAGGCATGCCCCCCCAATAAAAAAAGAAGCAAAATAAAAGCACAGGAACTGAAATAAAATTAAGCACATTAAAAAATGCTTCACAAATTTACAAATCTCCGTAGCAATAGACATAAAAAAAAATAAAATAAATAAAAAAAATAGCCAACTGAGTGAGTTTGTTATAGTTGATGGGCTAAGGGATGCGCTGTAGTTAGATAATTATAATGATGATATGAGAGATGCTCTGTAGTTATATGCGTTTTATTTTGATTTTTATTTATTATTAAATTTTGACAAATTCCTATAGATCGCTTAAATATAAAAGAATTTTCAAAAATTCAATATATACTTAGAAAATTACTTTTAATATAGGGTAGCTTTGCGTAAAGAGTTCTTTGTGTTAAGCGTCTTTCTCGCATTCTCCTCTTAGTATATCTATGAACGAGATAATTCTTTAAAAATTATCCTTTTTTTTTCAGCATATATATATCGCATATGTAATATAGAGCTCTGCTCAAATTCGTGTATATCGTTATATATCTTGTGATCTTGGCTTTTTTTAGCTATCTCCGAAAAGCTTACAAAATTAGTATTATTTATTATAATTTATTATTTCTTATATATAATTATTTTTAAGGGTATTGAATTGATTGTCTGAAAAGATAGACAGCTCCATTAATATATTATATAGTATATGCATATATACATTCTATGTTGTTTAAGAAATCAGCTAAAACAACTACTGCTGTCACATATTGCCACTTGACTGCAATAAACTCAGCTGGAACTGTCTTACAGGGTATACGATGTGGGTTAGGGCTGCCACAAAAAAGGTCAACGGGATGGCCAGAAAGGGTCAGCATGTGAAAAATGAGCTACCACTTTGAATATGCCACGGCGCAATCGACTGAGCTGAAGCGGGCGCGACGTGCGGCCAAGACTTGCCACACATATTAAATTAGCTGCTTCTTGTAAAGGGGGGGCCCGAGGAGATGTGAACGTGGACAGCGTTGCCTGAGGTTTGGGGTTTAAGCGTTGTCTGATTTTCGTTTTGGGGGGATTTATTTTTCGGCACCCATCTTTGCATTCGCAGGCAGCTGCATTAAACTACACGCGCTCCATAGTTGTGGCCACTCGAAAAGAGAGGGATGAGAGAGTTAGAGCGGGAGGGCGCGAGAAGAAGAGAGAGAGCGCATAGCCATAACACACATACACTCAACACACATTCAAGATAAAAACTTAATTAAAGACTTCATTAACTTTGCTTTTGTTATGGCGCAGACCACGGACTATAGCTTTATATATATATGCAGATATATATGTATATATATTTGTATATGCACATAAGTATATCTAGGGGCCAGACCAGAGGGGTCAGCATTTATGTACATTTATATATACGCGATTTTTTTTTTTGTATTATGAATTATTTTCGTTTCATTACCTTTTAATTAAGCTTTAAAATAACAGCATTACGAAAATAAATAATAATAAAACAGCAAAGAAAAGAGCGGAATACCAAAAGCTGACAAAAATTTTATATAGTGTGTGTGTGTGTGTGTGTGCAGCAATGTGTGTGTGTGTGTGAGTTGAAAATCAGGCAAGGCGGAGAAAATACAAAATAAACCCGATTTTAAGCACATTAAAATAAAAATAAAATTAATGCCGAGTGGACTAAAAATATGATGATTAAATAAATAAAAAATTCACAATGCCTTAATCCAAAATGCATGTGCAAGGCTAAGGAATTGACTGTAGTTGTGTGAAATTTATAAATTTGTTTTTATTTATAATGGAATTTCATAAGGGACGGTGTTTGCTAAATATAAGAGAACATTGCATAAATGTAATTATATTATATTACAGAGTTTGTCATTAAATAATAAAACATTACAAATTTTAAATAAAGAGAGAATAATTTAAAAAATAAATAAACAAATTATATGATTTAAGCTGAAAATAAGTTTTTAATAAAGAATAAATAAAAATAAAAGAAGTAAAAATAAGTAATATAAATTAAACTGAAATTACATTTTTAAATAAATTAAATAATAAATTATAAATAAAGAAAGAATAATTTTAAAAAAATATGTAAATTATATGAACGACGCTAAAAATAAATTTCAAATAAAAAATAATAAAAAATAAAAAATAAAATAAATTATATAAATTAACTGAATTATCATTTTTAAATAAATTAAATAATAAATCGTAAACATTATAAATAAAGAGAGAATAATTTTATAAAAATGTAATAAACAAGTAAATTTTATGAATTAAGCTGAAAATAAGTTTTAAATAAAGAATAAAACAAACAAGTAAGAAAACTCTAGTCGAGAGTGCTCGACTAGATAATACCCTGAACCCAATTTTAATAAAATAAAATAATAATCTGTACTGTGGTTTGGTTTTTTGTAATTATCTTGAAAATGCATCAATTTTAGTGCTGAAAATGGCAAAAAACTTCTTTATTTTGACAAATAGTTAAATATATTGCTCTTGATTAGTACTAAAATTAAAAATAGCGTGTCGAACGTGACAAAAAGTTGACTTTTCTGGAGAATTACCCATATGGATAAATCAGAAAGAATACATAAGAATATATGCGTGTAACGTTCAAAATGTACATATGGACATGTATATATACATACATATGTGTGTATGCATTGCCAAAAAAATAATAATAGATGGCGCTTATATTAGTTGAAATTCGAAAAATGTTATATTATTAAATATCATTAAAAATAGACCCAACAAATAGACGTTCCTCGATTAACAGGCATTACCTTAATTAACACAGACACTTCATAATTGTAAAAGAAATATATCAATGCCACTCGAAGCTGTAATAGCCATAGTAAATAAGTTCACTGCTAAAGCGCCATCTAGCAAGTTAAAATTTTTAGACCATGCTAGGCTAGTTTTGAATGTACATGCAGATGTCACGTGCTTTTGTTATTTGGGCAAACTTTCTGTTCATAATTTTCTGTTGACTTAACGGTATTTTATTCCGTATTAATTGAAACAAAAACACTTTCAGAAATGATGCTATTAAATATTTGAAATTAAAAAAAAACGCACTTATTCACAATTAGTTAAACTACTAACTGACTTTCAAAGGTATCAAATACAAATGAATAAATAATAAGAAAGAAAGAAATAATAAAAAAAAAAAATTTTAAAATAAGAAATTATGAAGGGCTTAGGCGGGGCTAGAACCTGCGACAGCCTAACATTCGGTGCATCTATCTAGCCATCTACACCACTGCTCACTTGAACGACACAGTAGCGAAAACGAATGAAATTCGCCATATACGAAAGAAACACTAAAGCAGTGGCTGAAAATACAAATACAATTCAAAGACAATTCTAACGCAATTCAAAAACAATTGTGATTCTTAGAATTTGCACGCATAGCAACATAGAAAACGGCCCAAGATTTTTTGTGTGTATATGTGCACACGCATACGAAAATTGATTTGCATTGCTCAACGTTGCTTGCATTTCCATTGTTATTTTAATTGTTTTAAAATTTTTAAAATATATAATGGAATGTAATAAGAGTTTCAGCATGATCTACATATTCTATTTGACATTTTAGGTTTTTTTTAGAAATAATAACTCTTTTGACTTTACATGCACAAATACATATGTATGTATGTATGTACGATTGCAGCCACACGCTGATCTACGCTTGCACACATATACATACATACATACATATGTATGTATGTATGTATGTGCGCCCGCTATGCGTCTTGCTTTGTCGCTGCCTTGCTTGCTGCGCCACATGGGTTTTGATGACAAAACTTTATAGACTAATAATTCTGTTTCTAGATGGACAATCGTATTGATATGTTCAGATTAAGATTATGATATTCATATCTTTATGCCAAACCAAACTGTATGTCTCTAGTATTTGAAATGCATTTTTTACACATTTGGGGGCGTGGGGGCGAATTGGGGACCGGAATCCAAAATCTGACAAAAAACCGAAATTGTATTAAATTGGTATCTATATATATGCAGAAGACTTGGAGACTCTAACTCTAAAGATGAATTAGCTAGAATTTTATAACTGGTTCCCGATAATTTCAGTTATCGATAACTAAGCAAATATACAAGTTATCGAATTTCTGAAACAAACTCGTACTGCGCGCGCAATATACGGACCTAACACAAAAAGAATGAACTCTCTAGCTTTGTATCTTCGGAAATCGACGCGTTCAAACATACGGACAGACGGACAGACGGACAGACGGACAGACGGACGGACGGACGGACAGACAGACGGACATGGCTATATCAACTTTTCTCGTCACCCTGATCAAGAATATATATACTTTATGGGGTCTGCCACGCCTCCTTCTGCCTGTTACATACTTTTAACAAAACCATTATACCCTGATTTCCCATTTTCAATGGGTTCAGGGTATAAAAATGTTATAAAATAAACTGAAATTATATTTTTAAATAAATATTGTAAATATATAAATAATAATATAAATAATAAATAAATAATATATCATACAAAATATAAATAAAGACAGAATAATTTGAATTGATGAAAATGAATTAATGAATATGAATTGAGCAGAAAAAAAATTATAAATAAAGAATAATTAAAAATAAAAACATTATATAAATAAAACTGAAATTAAATTTAAAAAAATAGTTTTATAAATATATGTATATAAAAAAAGATATTAAAATTTTTTTTATAATTTCCAAAATAAATTTTTGTTATAATTTTATTTATCTTTAATTAATAAACATAAATTGTAAATATAATTTATTTTAAATTAGTTGAAAATGTTTCTGCAACCTGCTTAAATGAAAAATGTTATTATTATATTATATATTTACTCTCGTGAGAAACAATTTTAGAGCATTAAAGTAGTTAAGTTGTAAAATCAAGAAATTTACTTGGAAAAAAGTGAAATCGCTTTAAGGTACTCGAATTTTATTGAAAATTTATCAAATAGTTTGAACGATATCAAGCAAAAATACTATATCTTATAAATCTTATATATTTAAACAATTACTTGAAAATATAAATAGATTGGTTTGCATTATAAACATTTATCAATAATTTTATCCCAAAATGTATTTCAGTACAGATAAGATATTTAATGGAAACGTATTTCTCTGGCTTTCACAAATACTTTGACTTGTTCAAGGTCTGGCATCTTCTTTTACAGCTCTTCAATATATTTTTTTGTTGGCCATCGACATGATTTACAATGTTCGGCAATAAAATGTGCGCTCATCATGTTAAGTCAGTCAACTTCCTGCCTATGGCTGATATAATGGTCTTTGCATAAGCCGTCAGGGCCTTAACTCACACTCAATTAAATCAACTTATTTTTGGTCAAATAATTTTACATAATACGAAAAGCGAACGCTGAAGCTCATTAATTTAACTTAAGAGTTCAACGCGGCGACGGCGGCGGGCAGCAGCTGAAGGAAAGAGAAAAGTTGAGAGTAAGGCCAGGTAAGGGATACGCAGAACAGCCGAGAAGTACACAAAAAGTAGCACAAAAGCGGATTTTCATTCAAGGTGAAAGCAATCAATCAATATTCATGAAATCAGATTTAATTTTAAGCGCATTTAAGTTACGCCCAGTTTTTGCCACCCTCGCAAGGGGCTGTGGTTGGGGGGCGTGGCAGGGCGAAGTTGGCATAATGATTCTACCGAAAATTTTCCCTCGGACTGCAATAAGCTATGGGGGCGAGTGTGGCCCAAAGGAAAAACAACAATCCTGGCATGTTGGCAAACGACGTAGATGTCGAACCAAATGAAAATGTCGAGACAGGGCTCAAGTTGGAGGAACATCATTAGAAACAGCTGAAGGCAAGGCAGTCGCGGCAGCTGCGGGACGTGCTGTATACGCCATGACCATGCTAATTGTATGGCAACTGGGAATTTCGAGAGATAAAGAGAGAGAGAGCGGGAGAGTGAGAGCGGGAGACATTAGATACCCCTGCCAGCGAGCCAGGCCAGCCCGCCAGCCAGCCAGCCAGCCTGTTTGTCTACCTCTCACAAACCTAAGCTGCCAATTGAATTTTGTAATCAGAGTGGCATGAAAAATTAAATAAAACATGCAAATAAAATTATTACGCGTAATTTGTGTACCTGACGGGTGTCAAGGTAAGCGCGCAGCGTTTTAAAGAAACTTATTGCAGCAAGATTTTAAATTCTGGCCAAAAATTTGCTGTGTGGCAAAATGTTAATGAAGAGTTGGAAGTTCTAATGGGTGAGATGGTATAGAAAATAGTATAGAACATGTTTTAAATATAGAAAATATGTTTTTCCTATTGGGTTTTTATTTGATTGTTATTTGAACTTAAAATAAAAAGAAAATAATAAATTAAATTTTTTGAAATTTGTTCTATAATTCTATAATCTTTCTATAATTTTTGTTTTAATTAATATTTTAAAATTGTGCCACCCCTGTTTTTTTTCTTTTTTTTTTAATGAAAAATTATATAAACTCAAATTATAATAATGAACTCAATTAAGAAAGAATGAATACAATTGTTTTTTTTTTATTTTTTTCTTATTCATTTTTTTTATTCATTATATAAATGTAAATATAGAATTTATACTTGAAAATTAATACAGAAAATTATTTTTATATAACTTTTTTTTAAGGAAAAAAAATAAATTCAAATTATAATAATGAACTCCATTAAGAAAGAATGAATATAATTTTTTTCTTTTCATTATATAAATATAAATTTAGAATTTATACATGAAAATTAATACAGAAAATTATTTTCTATTATTATTATTTTTTTGTATCTAAACATACAGTAATTTATAAAAAATATATATGTAAGCCTTAAAATGCTCAACAGATTTAATTGGTATAAATATTATATTACGAAACATTATATCTCTAGTATATGTTCTAACGTCAACAACATTGCAAAATATGTGTTGATTGAAGTAAATATGTTTGTTTACATATATTGCATATTACATATATATTTCTTTTTATTATACACAAAATATAAATATCCATGCACATAATTCATTCACACAACTGCTTTAAGCCCTAATCTACTTTCCTGCACTATTTAAGCTTTGGCTTACTTAACTTTTAGAAATATTTTGTTTGTTTGTATAAAACATGCCAGAAACAAGCACAATTTGTAAAACACATTTATATAATATATATTTTTAAATATACACGCAAAATTTGAAACGCATTTAGAAAATAAATTACATGTCACAGTTACACAAAACAAAAATGAAAATATAAAAAAAATAAAATTAGAGAAAAACTTTTCGCGTTTGACCATGAGCCATATAAATATTACAATTTAAAAACTTTAGACCCATTTGCTGTCCTGCTCGCGCTCCAAAGCTCTCCCACCCTCTCTCTCTCCCGCTCTCTTTCTGTTATGGAGCCATATTTTACTGGGCTGCAAAAAGTAAAAAAAAAAAAATCATATATGGAACACAAACAACTTTTTTGTTGACTGTGAAAAATATTGTGCAACAAAGTTGCACACAAAAAAAGTGTGAATTGTATTGCAGCACTGAATTTATATATATAACATATATATTTCTATATACTATATATATATACATTTGTAGTTTGTTCTATTAAATTTGGCTGCATTAAATTTATTTTCGCAGTTTAGCGCACATTTTATTTGCTTTGCCCTCGAAATATATTTTTATTGCCAAAAACAAAAAGAACTCAAGAACTTAAACTGACATTTAAACACGCTTATGCATTTATTTTTTAATATAATAAATAATTTTTTTTTCAGCATTGCCAAGCCTTGAACAAAGTCTCTTTTATTTATTTTCTTTAAGCTTTAGTTTTGAGTAAAAAGAGTTAAAGGAGTGCAAGAATAACGAGAGAAAGAAAGTAGAAACTAATTCAAAACTTTAAATTTAATTTCTTTTTCTAAACTAAAAAAGTTTTTAAATTTCCTACTTGGAATTTTCGAAAAAAAATTATAAAAAAAATAATGTCATAAGATATATATATTAAAAAAATATATATAAATGTATAATTATATATTTTATTAATTAAAGAATTAATTATTTTCTACAATAATTTATGTATAAAAAAAATATAATAAAACATATAAAATATTATATTATAAAAAATATATAAATTTATAATTATGTATTTATATTAATTAATTATTTAATTATTTGAAATTGTTTTCTAAATTATAACTTTATATATAATATTTATCTATTATATTTTTTTCATGCCACATTCTTACTATTTTGTTTTATTAAATATTAAATATTTTTCTATCTCATTTTCTTAAAACATTTATTTAGTATGCTTACTCATACATATATACATGTATGTATGTTTGACATGTGCAAATAGAAGCTGAAACCATTCGGGCATTCGCTTGAAATCTGAAGCCCACAAAAGTATGCAACACTTTTGTGCTCGCTTGCACTTTTTGCCTGCGTCTCTAGTTAGCACTGTATGGGCGTAGCACGACCCCGCTGCGCCTTTTCTAGCTTCGGACACTTGAAACTTTCGCTTTCAATGCGCTTTCATACAAAGCCATATATTTCTAGTTTTCGGGGGGCCTTCACATACGAAGCCCCGCTTTGTATGACGAAAAACTGGGTTAACGAAGGCGCAAACCATTTGCCTTGTGATTTATGCAAGAAAGAGAAAACCTTTAACGAAAAAAAAAAAAATAAATAAATAAAAATAAATAAACAGCATTGAAGGCGTGTTCAATTGGAAAGGTCAGGCCTGAACATTCACTTGAAAATATGCAAAATATATTCAAGTAAAAATGAAATTTAATCAATTTCGTAGAACGAGCGAAATCTTTAAAATCACATTGAATGCTAAAGGAAATCCATATATATATGTATATATATTATATATATATTTACATACACGTAGATCGGCTGCAGCTGTCGCCATTGACAGGAAGTCAAAAGTTGGCAGCCAAACGGAAACTGAAGTTGACAGCGACATCCACCGCAAGGACAATCGACCAAAAGAAACAAATACAACAGCAACAAGCAGAATAAAACAGAGAAAGAGAAAAAAACAACAACAAACAAAGCAAAAAAAAGGGACACCGACGAAATTGAAGTCCAACTGAGAATTTGATTTCCACAACCAACTAAAATATTTTTTGCCGCCCACGCAATGGCAGCTGCTGCTCCACAGTCAAGGAAAAGCAAGTAAAATTGTGCCAGGCGACAGTATTAGACTACTAGATACTCTAGCTAACAGATGTTCGGTTAAACAATTAGCAAAATCTAAATTAAACTTGGGATCACTCAGCTAAGACTTTTTTGGTCAAACTTTTTTTTTCGATTGATTGATTTTTGATCTAAGTATTACTTTGATAAGAAATTATTAGAGTGAAGCACAAAGAAATTTACATAATAATCTTTATGTTTATAGACTATGCTCAATCATTTTCAATTTCATTCAAGTCTCTATGAAAGACAAATCCCACACTTTTCTCTATTACATGCAGCTGCAGCAGCACATCATGCCCTCTCTAAGTCAATTTCAATGGATTTTGGGCATCCAAAAAGAAATCAAAGCAAACACGAAAAAACAAAAGCTCTACTCCAATTTTTAATATAAGAAACAACAAGTGAAGCACCCAAGGACCTTCTGAGCGCGTTTTCCAGCTGTTTCACTTTTTGTCCGCTGCTTCACGCTCTTTCCCGCTCTTTCTCGCTCTTTCCCACTCTGCCATTTTCCCTTTCGCCTTTGGCCGTCAGACAGTTTTCATCTTGTTTGCATGTGTTTCTGCGGTTTCTCTTTGTGTGCGTTTTTTTTTCTTGTTCTTTCTGTTTTTGTTTGGCATTTTCTCTTCTTGAATTTTTCTTTATTTCGTTTACCGGATATATTTTTTTCCTGTATTTGTTGTTGCTCTGTTACCTTTTCTGTTTTCTGGTTTTGTTGTTGCCTTTCTCTTTCTTTTCCATCTGCCTCCTGCCTGGTCTCGGCAAGCGCTGATTTAGCAAATTGTTTTGTTGTTCCTGTTAACATTTCAGAAATGTTGATTTCATAGTTTTTCTTTGTGCTGAGAGTTAACTGGAATAATGAAATATATTTTCAACTGCATTTTTTTATTGTTCTTAATAAAATTAGGGTTAAAGTAGAGGTAAGACAGAAACACAGAACTGGTCGAAAAAGTACGAAGAAAGAGAAAGGGGGAGCTGATGGTAGAGAATAACTAAACTGAGAATTAACATTGTTTGTGGGAGTGGGAGACTGAGATAGGGGGACGCGAAAGAGAGGGAGAGATGACAGAGAGAGAGAGAGAGAGAGAGAGAGAAAGACATTTAACAATAAATGGGTAAGAGATACAGAGATAGAGGCAAAGGGACAGACTGACAGACCGAGAGAAAGAATACGAGAAAGAGACAGAAAATGAAAATCGGAAGAATACAAAAAAAAAAAAAAAAAAAAAAAAAAAATGAGAAAGCGACAGAATGAAAAAAAATTGTTCAAGAAAATCTAGAGAATAAATAATACTAATAAATCTTGAAATAAAATAAAAATTAACTCTTGCAATTCTCTTCTTTCTAATCTACTTTAATGCTTTCTAAGATTGCCACAAACAATCAAAAGATTCCTTAATTATAAATATTATAATTAATTTATATTAATTCATTTCAATTTCAATTGATTTTGTTGGCATTTTTCTTTCAAACAACTTCTTCATCGACTGTTATCAAAGTAGTTTAAAATCTTAATATTTTCTTCTGCATTTTTTTTTTTTTTTTTTGCAAACTAAATTTAAATAGTTGCGAAAAGTTGTTAATGAACTTATTTTGAATACAAATACTTTCTGACCCAGTTGTTTGTTACTTTAACTAAAGTGTTTCAACATTTTAATCAATAGGACTTGAGTAAAAGTCAAACAACTAAAGTGAAGACAAAAAAAAAAAAAAAAAAAAAAAAGCAATAAAAATGGCAAAGCTGGCAAAGCTCTATAAATAGTGTGCATAGTTTTTAGCAATTTGTTTACAAGTTTTTTTTTCTTTTTCACATGTTTGCTTTTTTGTTTTATTGGTATTTTTGTGTTTTACTGAAGCAAAAATACAATTTCCGTGTTAAGTTGAAAAACAAACAAACTGACTGCCAATTTTTAACGTTCTGCCAGACTTAACCCAGGCAGCAAAAGCAACAGCAACAACAACAGCAACAACTATCAAGTGAAGCTGAAAGCAATTGAGTTGAGAAACGAGAATTGAGAATCGAGAAATCGAGAATTGAGTTGGGAGTCTGCCCAGTTGGAAGGCAAAAGTAAATTTCCACTTGCAGTCAATAATCAACTAAGCATAAAATAGTATTTGAGCTATTGAAGCAGCAAAAATTTGTTGCTGCTGGTGATGCTGCTGCTGATGCTGATGCTGCTCCTCCTCCTGCTGCAGCTACACTCAAATTTATATATACATATATATGGGTGAACAAAAAAAAAAAAAAATCCGCTTACACATTGAGCTTGCACTTGGTAAGTTGCCCAAAAGTATGCTGCAGAAAAATAAGAGCACAGAAATTGACTAAAAATAATAATAAAAAAAATGAATTTAGAAATGTGAACGACTTAGAAATGCTCTGTATAAAGAAGGAGTGCATATGAAAAGGGAATTTATGACTGCTTAAGATGTGACTATGAGAGTCTTTAGTTGATATGATGCAAGAGTACAAAAAGATGCTCAACAAATAATCAATATACTCTTCCAGACCTTATGTAAGCTTTTAAATAGTAAACTCAAACAGTAATCGCATAAAAAAAATAGTTTAATTACAAAAGCAAGCAAACAAAACTAATATACCCCACATATCTGCTCATACATTTCAAAGGACAAAAATGGTTTAATATCTAAAAAGTTGTTGAGTTTCTAATCAAAAATATAGAAATATAGAAAGAAATATAGAAATAAATTAATATCATTTCGAAAACAACTAATATACCTCACTTCACATTCGCCGTACAGTATATAAAGCGAAATTTGAACAGTTTTCCGACAAGAGTTGAGTAAAAATTGTTATTTAAAATTCTGCACATGCTCGCACTCAATTTAAGTTAAATTATTTTTCATCAATTTATAGATTTCTACGCACAGCTGCAGCTAACGAAGCGAGCTGAAAGAGACAGCGAGAGAAAAATAATAGAGACAGAGAACGGCGAGTGTGGGGAGAAAGGCAAGTAATGTTAGCTGGCAAAAGGTAAATGGTAAATGGTAAAGGTGCAAGCGAAAACAGCCAAAAGATTTCTAGCTAATTTGCGGCAATAACATCAAAGCCGATTTATTTTTTTTTTGCCTTTTTTGCTACCCCTTTTTTTGTGTTTTTTTATTTTGCCTGTTTTGCTTTGCCGTTGGCCGCAGCAATTGGCCTTTTTTCTGTGTGTGTTTTTTTTTGGGTTGAGGCAAACGGGGTTTGGCCCATTGGGGCCGGAAATATACCTAAGCGTGTGTGTTCGTCTGCGTATCTGTTAAATGTTGCGTAGAAGATCATTTTGTATATATATATATGTATATATTCAAACATACACATATATATTTGTATTTACACTTGTGCATTGAATAGCCTTCAAAGTATGTGCTCTTTAATTTTTTTTTACCTTAAATTATAGATTTTTTTTAAAATTGAAAAAAGGTTTACAGCGAAAAATTTGTTTATATGCCATTTTATTTTCATAGCATTTATTTTTTAATTTAAAATTAAACAAAAAAAATATATATAATATGTATTTTGTAATGTATTTTATATTAACATTAAAATCATTTTAAAATATAGTTTAAATATTATTATATAAATAAATATATATACTTTAATAATTTATTATTTTAATATCAATTTTATAAATATATGTATTTATGTAATTAATATCCTACAATAAAATTATTATAATATAATTTTTATTTTTTTTTTTATTTATTTATTTACTTAAGCGTTACATTGCAACTGTAGTAGCTTAATATAATATAAATAAATATACAATTATATATACTTATATAACTAATATCCCAAAATAAGGTTTACTTTTCAAATTTTTTATGTTAATTTATTTAATAATTTGAAAAGCAAAATGTATTTAAAAACTTTTTAAACAAATTTTCCACAAACTTTTGCAGTTAAATTGCGCATACGCCATGTTAAACTTTTTTTTTTGTGATTCGTTTTCTTAATGGAAATAATTTCATTTTTATGCACATCTCAGCTGAGTTTACTTATATTTATATATATAGGAAGCTCTACATAAATATGCAAAAATATTGAATTTTATGCTGAAAATGGTCAGATTTTCTCTTTAGTCAAAAATAACTGTTGAAATATGTATACATTCATATCGTTTGTAACTTTAGTCGATTCCAATTTGAAATTGTTGTTTTGTTGTTGTTGTTTTGCCTTTTACAATTGTTTTTAACTGGGATCGAATGGGCGCTTCGATTAGCATTCAGTTATTCTTTTTGTTTTAGTTTACAAAACAATTCTCGTTTGGCGCAACAGTTTCTAATTGAATTGTATGGTGATTAGGATATGCTGAGGGCGTATATTGTATATATGTATGTATAGATGTTTAATGCATTGCTCGCAAATAAAATATGGTTTTGTTCTGTTCGGAAGATCAAGCGAAAAAAGGAATATTCACATGTTTTCGCTCTGAGCACAAGACATTTCCGTTGATCTCTTAGCGAACATCATTTAGCGAGCGATACGATTGAGGATCGCACCACGAGGTTCAGTAAGTGAGCAGATAACTAAACTAGTCAATGCAAATGGTGTTCTCATTTACATACAGATCCACGCGCTCACAAACAGCATAAAAATCAACTAATCAGGGAGAGACAAGAGCGAAAAGAGCCACAAAAAAAGTTTCTGTCCAATCGCAAATGAACTGCTTGATGAAGCGATGCAATCGTCTGCTCTCTGAGTCTTTTCTTAAAGTGTAAGTGAACGACACTAATTTGCAGACATTGAGAAACACTCAACAGATATTTGCGGGCTCTGTTTTAATCAAAATCAATGTTAATGTTAATCAATGTTTTAATCATACATTGTTTATATAGCTAAACTCCTTGCATTCCTTTTCTTAACTAAAATCGATGAATAGATTTTGGAAAAACTTTACAAGGAGCTCACTAAAAATATTTAACTGCATTAATATTGAGGAATAAAGATGGAAAAGACTTAAATTTACTTAAAATTATTAATATTATTATAGAGTGTTGAAAATAACTTTCTTCAGAAGATTTTTATTAATTTTTTTGTTTTATTAATTTTATAATTATATTTATATCTTTATTTTTGTTTTTATTTATTTAAAAAAATCTTAATTAGCTACTCTTAGGCTTTCTCATTAAAAACTCAGTCAGTCACTGCGGAAATATTAATATTAAATTCTATTTATATTTTTCAACCCATAATTTTCACTTGTTAAAAATAGTTTTTATCTTATAATACTCAGTCCAGCTTTATTAATTAAGTTCACATCTCTCAATTACTTTATGTCTTATGTTATGAATATGTTATTCAATAAATTGATGTTCCATAGAAATTTTCATAATTCACTTGAAAACCAGCATCCAGATAAAGTCCGTTCACTCGTTCACTCTATCTGTCTGTCTCTCTCTCTCTCTCTCTCTCTCTTCTCCCTCTGCAACGACTTAGCTCTAAGCTGGCAACATGGAAACCCGTTACAATTGCCATAGAAAACACATTTTTGTTTACCTGTATCCTGAGGGGGCGTCAATGGAAAACCCACAGCTGCCTCAAGTGCGCGGCCACTGACCAATGGCAAGTGGGGAAGTGGAAAGAGTGTGCGGTGCGTGGGCATGGCTAAGGGCGGTCGGAGCTTCAACGATTTAAAGGATTTTCACGTTAAGCGTTGCCTGTCAGCGTTTGGCATGCGGCTTACAGGTGGCTAGCAGCTTTATGGGCTTAGGCAGCAAATGACTCTCACTAAATGAATGGGACTGAACTGTTTGTTTGGCCAAACGCCACTAACAGAATATCTAACTGCATTTTATTGCATTTGCGCCAAAGCAAAAAAAAAAAAGGTAAAAATTAGAAAAGGAAAAACTTGGCAAACGAAAGGGGAAAAACAACTTTTTTTAAGCTTGGTTTTAGCTTGACTTTAGTTGGAGTTTTAGCTGTGAGAATTTATATATGTATATATGTATATCTTTTGAATTGTATATAAAATGTATTATTTATCGATATATATATATCTATATGTCATAATCCGATATCAAACAACATCTACAAGCTTCTCAGCAGCGCAGATCAGCTCAGCCTTCAGCTTTGACGTACCTAAGGATACCCTGGAAAAATATTGCAGTTTATATGATATTCTTAGAGTTATTAAGAGCCTACGCTAGAGCTGTCTACGCTATTCTGTATTTTTCACAAAAATATTTATAATTTCCATATATTATTTATTAACTATGCTCCACACTTAGAGGGTATCTTTTAGTCGAACATATGCTTACTTACTTGCTTTGCTAAATAGTGTTCCTAACACTTTATATACACAACAGATTGTTGTCTTTTTGGCAGGCTTAACGAGCTTTATGCTATTTTAGCTATACACACACTCACACATATACCCTCACACACACACACACAGACACACATAGACACTCCAATACATACAATTTTAATTACATAGTCGCAGCTTGCGCTGGAAAAATGGAAAAATATCTATGTATATATGTATATAGTATGGTATATCGGCAACGAAATCATCTACAAAATGCATAATTCAATTTTACGCGCCGTTGAACTTTCTAATGAATTATCGCAGCGCAGAGAACTTTGAATTGGTTTTATGGAATTGCATTTCCATAACATTTTCCACAGCATTCGATTTTGCCTTGTCTATGTCTGTCTGTGTGTGTGTGTGTAGTCGCTTTGCTATGCTGTTTTGCCCTTCGTTTCATTTCATTTCATTTCAGTTCGTTTCGTTTCATTTCATTTCATTTCATTTCGCTTGGTTCAATTAATGAGCAATTTGATTGCTGGACTGCAAATATATTTTTGCAAAGTTAAAATATTTTTTCGCCCAAATTGAAATTCTAAAAAAAAAAATCAAACTAGATATATCTTTTAGTATATAGAATATTTAATCACAGACAACACATGTTAGCTTCAAAATAAATAAATAAAAAATGAAAAGAAAGCGCTGCCAGATTGCCATGCGACAGTTGAGAAAAACTTTGCTTTGGTTTCGTCTCAAACAACACAAAGTTATGAACAAGTAAGACTCGAGTGAAAAGTTGATGAATTTTAGAGACACAGACAGACTGAGAGACAGATAGAGTGGAAGATAAGTATTCAAATGAGTCGACGAAACAGCTGGAAAATGACAACAAACTTGGCAAAGTTGTGAAAAATCTTTGCAACATATGGCATATTAATTGTGTGTCGAGTGTGTGTGGTGGGGGAGAAGCTAAGGTGTATGAAATATATGTATGAAATATATATTTTAAAAAATATATATAATATAGGTAAGGCTTAAAAGAGTTTCAATAGAGACTCAAAAAGTATTTAAAGCAGTCAAATGTGAAATTATAAATATATATTCATAATACTCTTTGAGTTACCCTCACTTACTGAGTCTCATTTTGCGAGCGTCAATCGTTGCGCTCCCTAAATGACGCTTGAACGAAACCCAACACGAAAAGAATCGAGCGAGTGAGTCTTTTGAGATTAATTTCTCTTGATCTCTCTCAAGCCGAGTGTGAATAATAAAACGGTCAACTATTATTTGCCAACTATGAAATGAACTATTAAATGAAATTAACTCATGTATTTTTTTTTTTTTTTTTCAATTTCAATTCATCAAAAACTCATTGGGATTAATTTAAAAAAGTTGCTAACAGCTTTCATCATGTGTGTTCCTGTGCCATGCCCCCCGCCGCCCGTTTACACTCTCACATAAAGTTGAAATGCTTTTGGCCTCTGGGCAAAGGGCACGCACACACTTTTCAGCCACTGTTCACATTCAATTTATATGAAAATTTATTTACTTTATACATATTTTTCATTCATTTTTTATATATATGTATATTTTTTGTATAACAATAAACTAAAAATGGCTTAAAGGCTTTTATCAGCACAAAATCAGCTCGTATTGGGTAAGGAAAAGAAATAAAGGCAGGCCCAACTGCCTCAAGGGTGCAAAATGTCAATCAATTTTGTCGCTTTACAAAAAATGATATACAATATACGCTCTCCATATATATAAATATATATATTTACACATATCTATGTATATCTCTATGTGTGTCTGCCAACTGACCTTCAGCCAGAAATGTTAACCCTTAACAAATTTGCATATAAAAAGCCGCTTGGGGCGGACACATTGTGTGAGTGAGAGGGGTAAGGTGTGGGGCGTGGGACGTGGCAAAGGTTACGAGCCGCTTGTCGAGTTGTTAAAAGGCGCTTTGTGTTGTAAACTCGCTTGATGTCCTGATGCTTCACGGCTGTCCTACACATTGTATCACATTTATCACACATTATCTGTTTACGCTTCTCCACTTTATTTTGCTTTTCGACTCTTCACTCAGATAACAGCTGCACTTCATTTGCATGTGCGAAATGTTGTGCCACACACACACACACACACACACACACACACACACATATTCTTTAGTGTGTATAAAAAAATAAAACTTTGCATGCAAATCATATAAATTATGAAAGTTTTCTTATCTGAATTTCTGGTCGCATATTGTCGACATGTTTGCCCCAATAAATCTGTCAATACTTTGTCACATTGACAAAAGAAAATTGAAAATTATCGCAAAAAAATGAAAGTTAAATTTGTTTTTCATTTTTCTTTTTATTTTTGATGACTTTTTTTTTTATTAATCTAAAAAGAAAAGAGGTGAACAAAGTTTGCGAATGTTTTTTTTATTATTTTTTGCAAAGCTCTTTTTCTTCTCCTATTTTTATAGATTAAATATTAAAATGTAATCTATAAAAATTATTTATTTTTACATTTATTTTTCTCATATTTTATTATTTTTTAATATTTGTCGCAAAACTCTCTTTTTTTTAAACTTTCTCATTTTTTATAGATTAAATATTAATATTTGTTTAATAATTTTTACATTTATTTTATTTTTATTTTTACATTTATTTTTCTCATAATTTTATTATTTTTTAATAATAATAATATATTAAATAAACAATATATAAAATAAATCTTTATAGTATCGAAAAAAAATATACATTTATATAAATAATATAAATTTATATAAATATTAATAAATATTTATTTTAAAAATAAAAGGAATACTTAAAATATTTTGTTGGATATATAAATATTGTATATATATAGTTCATAATTATTTATAAATAATATAATAAAATAAAAGTATAATTTTATTTATTTTTTTAATTTTTTTTTTTTATTAAGAAAATTTTAAATAATGTTTGAGAACTTACCAATATTTTACAATAATAATTTAAATATTATTTAAAATCATTTTTTACTAGCACATGCAAAAATTTCTCTTTCTCTTAAAACTTTAGAGTAGTTTCTTAACTTTTAAATGTTTTTTTTTTTTTTTTTCTGTTTTTCAATTCCAGCTTAAAGCTTGCAGCAGCAAGAACTAAAAAAAAAAAGTGTGTCGTCTGCACATTTTGTTTTTGCTTAAAATTTGCTAAAATTTGTAACTTTCTGTCAATCTTTTTGGTGCACATAAACGACCCTTACAATTACCTACCCAACCCCTGCTGCCTAGCACCACCGGCCTCTACCCCCGCGTATAGGGAACTAAAGTGTAGCATAAAGTTTTAACTTTTTCATTGGTTTCGCATTTTGGTTGTTATTTTGATGTATGCTCGCCGCATATGTGGGATGTTAGCAGCAACTACCCCTTTAGCTGCAGCAGCCCCTACCTACCCCCTGCCCAATTTAGCACCCTCTGTCAGTTCTACTCGAGCAGCTTTGCGTCTCTGTGTGTGAGAGCGTTTCTTGTTGACATAAAAGTTTCCGCTTTTTGTTGGAATTGTCGAAACGGGGCTAAAGAGGGAGAGGGAGGGGCACTATAAGTTTTTCGTTTGTTGCAACATCGTTGGATTGCTCTTGCTGTTGTATAGTGGACTTATGTGCCACGAATTTGCTGCGGCTACAAATTACAAATTGATTATACGTTCAACAAATGTGTTAATGTGGCATTGTTTGCAAACTTTTGCAGAGAGTTGTGGCCGAGGAGATGCTGCCGAGATGCTGAGCTGCCGAGCTGCTGAGCTGCTGAGCTGACCATAATATATTACACACACACACACACTCACACACACAGAGAGACAGAGAGCGAGTGATATGTCTGCACATGCATGGCAAAAGTTTAGCTCGAGTTTTTCGTTTGCGAAATTTTCAACAGCCAACAAAAATGCTCTCTCTACATTTTGTAAACTCTCTGACAAGCGTAAACTTTACGCTGCACACTAAAAATTTATTATGACCCATGGAAGAGAGAGGGGAGAATGGGTATATGTATGTATATAACTAGTGAGGTTTTAAGCAGCAGCAGCGCGGTCCACCAGCGTTGTCCAGCTGCCAGTCCGAAGGTCAAAGTAGTTGAACATTTTTGAGCTGCTGCTAGAAAATTTATTGAAGCGTTGGCGTTGGCAAAACTTTTATTGCATTTGTTAGATTTCATCCCATTGTATTCATTAATATTTAATAAGCTTTTGTCCTGATTAAACAACTACATTAACATATGTTTTCTTTCTTTGTTTGCCAAAGTTGCCAAATGTCAAGGCAATTTAATGCTGAATGAAATTAGATTTTATATTTGTGAATTAAATGTGATATTTATGGGAAAAGTGGAGACACGTTTATGGATCGAACAAGGCTTATTAGAGATTTATATACTTACTATATACTATGCTTAATTCACTTAAAATCGCTGTCATGTTCTAGTTTTAGTTTTAGTTTAGTTTCAATTTAAGTTTTCGTCCATTTCCTGGTTTTCTGTCAGTTTTTGGCTTATCGAAGAAAACTAATTTGTTAAAATGCTGTTGCCTGGCTTATTTGTCATCAAGTACAAGCAGAGCTGAGCAGAGCATTTCATGATGATGATGATGATGCAGCAGCAGGAGGAGCAGCAGCAGCATCAGCAGGAGCAACAGCAGCAGCAAGAGGAGCAGCAGCAGCAGCAGAAAATGCTCTCTCAACAAAATGTGAAACATCCATCATACACCCGATGAGCCCGCTGGGGCTGCTGGGGCTGCTGAGGCTGCTGGGCGATGGCAATAGCGACTTTTGGCGATGTTCTCTCCGACGTCTCAATGACATTCTCTGATGGAAAATAAGTGAGCAGAACTAAATTCATGTACTTTTCGTTACAATCTCCCTCACACACATACTCTCTTCCTCTCTCTCTCTCTCTCTCTCTCTCTCTCTCTCTGTCTGTCTGTCTGTCTGTCGCTTCTTACGTTTGGTTATACTTGACTTTGGAGTCGAGTAAACTGCAAGTAAAATGCTTTGTGTTGCTTTTTTTTCGCTCGCAAAGCTGCTTTGGCTTTGTGTGCTCGTTAAGTTTCCTTGTGGCGCGGCTTATTTGCCTGCCTCTCGCTCTCACTCGCTCCCTTACACACACTCTCTCTCTTTCTCGCTCTGATATTATACATTTTGATGGCAGAGCAATCGGCCCGTTACATATTAAATTTTAAGTGGTTCGCCAGGTTTTCGGCCAGACAGCAACTACAACAACAACAACGGCCTGATTGCCTTCTTAATGTCTCATGGCACATTGCACATACGCACACATACACCCCCACACACACACATATATATATATGTATACAATATCCAGTTACATTTACCGTTGGGACACGGTGGTTAAAGCTCAATGAGGTGTCGCCATGATTTAGTTAGTTGTCAACGTTGCAGTCGTTGCATTTGAAGTGCTTTTAATAGACATGGCACAAAGCACAAAATACGAAAGTTTAATTAGTGAGAGTTGGCTAAAAGGGGGCGGGGTCAGGGAGACAGGTCAATGGAAGAACTTGAGAGTTGGTTTGTGAAAGATCTTTAAGCGAACCTATTAAGATATTTAAAACTTTAGTAATTAGTTGTAGTTTATGAACAATATATTTCAGAAAATAGAAGGAAAGAGAGTAAGAGAGAGAGAGGAGGGAGAGAGGGAGAAAGTAAGAGACACATAGACAGTGAAAGATAGACAGAGAGAGAAAGACGAGAGTAAGAAACGATGGAAAGACAGAAACAAGGAAAGCGAGTAAGACGGATACTGGTTCAAAGAAACAATACCCCTTGTATTTTTTAGGGTATTATATTTTAACTGCCAGCTATAGTTGTAGCTTAGTTGTAAATAAATAGATAATAAAGACAAAGGTGAAGAGAGGATCTAGAATATATCAGTCTCACTCTCAATCTTAGTCTCAGTCTCAGTCTGAGTCTCAGTCTCAGTCTCAGTCTCAGTCTCAGTCTCAGTCTCAGTCTCAGTCTCAGTCTCAGTCTCAGTCTCAGTCTCAGTCTCAGTCTCAGTCTCAGTCTCAGTCTCAGTCTCAGTCTCAGTCTCAGTCTCAGTCTCAGTCTCAGTCTCAGTCTCAGTCTCAGTCTCAGTCTCAGTCTCAGTCTCAGTCTCAGTCTCAGTCTCAGTCTCAGTCTCAGTTTCAGTCTCAGTCTCAGTCTCAGTTTCAGTCTCAGTCTCAGTCTCAGTCTCAGTCTCAGTCTCAGTTTCAGTCTCAGTCTCAGTCTCTCAAAACCGATCTGATAAATAAGAACATTAAATTTCAATTAGATGTACGTACCTTTGGCCAGCTGAGCTCTCAGCTTGAAGTATTTTGATTGCTTGGATTAAAATGCAGCTTTTGCCAGTTTTCCTTCACTGGCGACTTACGTAGGAAATATATATGTATCTCTGATAGAGTATTTGCTGTTTCTTTTTTGCTCGCTGAGCTCACTCGCTCCCCACTCGAGTTTTATAGCCAACATTCAGCTCAAAAAGTGACACTCAACTTTGCCATGTGAAGCAAATAAATCATCGTAAGTTTTTTAGCCGGTGCAAAGGCCAAAACCCCTTTGACCCCACGCATGCCCCTCCCACCTCCCCCAATGGCCCCGCCCTCCATCCGGCATCCACACGGCAGCGACGCTGTCCGGCGTGGATTCAGCTCTCAAGTTAATTCAATTTAAAGCAAGAGCCAAATGAAAGAAGCAGAAACTTTGTCGTGCAGTTTGTATTTTCTTTTTTTCTCTTTTCATTTCTTATTTTTTCTTTACTTTTTTTCGAATTTTCCTTTTGATTTTCTTTGCCGTGGCGCTTCATTTTGCGCAAAGTTTTGCGCTGGCAGAGTTGACACGTCATCAGGACAAAGCTACCGAAAATGTTCCATTGTTGAATGTAACGCAAGTCACATGATAAACAACAACAGCAACAGCAACAACAATAAGAAAAAAATAAAATAAAATAAATGAAAAAAGGAAAACAGAACAATGCGTCTTAAACTTGAGCTTGAAAATTGTTCGCTTTCGCTGTTGCCATTTTGTTAAGCACTTCCTGCTCAACTATTTGCCATTATAAGAACCCACAATAAATCCACACTTTGTACAGGCAATGGGTGTGTGTGAAAGAGAGAGAGAGAGAGAGAGAGAGAGAGAGAGAGAGAGAGAGAGAGCAGAATACTCTACCTCTCACACAACATTTTGATATACCTCGCTCCCCATCTCTTTATTGATATGAAAGTTATGTGAAAAGTTTTGATTTGTTTAGTACATTTATTTTACACTGCCCGACGAAGCGTTTCGAATTCGAATTCGAGTTTCGAATTAACTCAAAATTGAAGTGCATTTTCCTTCTTAACTTTAATTTCCATTCCTTTTTTTTATACCAATATCTAAGCAGCACAAATTATTATGTTTTGTATTGTTCGCTTTGTCTAAGCCCAATAAATCGTGCATCCCTTTCGCTCCAGCTATTGCTCTCTCAACTTTTTGTTGTTGTGGTGTTGGCAAACTTGAGTTATAATTGAAAATTGTTGTTGTTGTTGTTGTTGCTGTTGTTGCTTTGGCTTGCTGTTGCGAATGGCAGTTGAGCAGGCGAGCAGCTGTTCGTTGCTTTTAATTAAATTTTCCTGTCCACAAAAGTTTAATAGGTAACATGCTGAGAAATGAGTGTATAAACAGAAATCATTTGTTTACGGCAACTCTTGAATGAAAACCAAAAGCAGAAGCAAAAATAAAAAAATAAATAAAAATAAAATAAAATAAAGGACAACAAGCAAACAATTCGTATGACAAATGGACCGCAAAAAAATAATTCACAGTTTTTAAAGAATTTATTTGCTGTGGCGAAGGCTTTATAATTCACAATAACTTTAAATTAATCCTAAAATAAAGCATAGGTATGCTAAGCTTTTAGAACTTATTCAAAGAATAAAATATGATTTATAATATACATTCCACTTTTCAATCAAAAAAAAAAATCTGATTCTGCAATTAAAAAATATTAATCATAATAAAATTTAAAATGATAAAAATAATAAATAATAATACTAGAAGTGGAACTGCTTAATAATGATTTTTTAAACTAAATTACATTTTTTATTAATTTAAAATAGTAAATAATAAAAATGTACAATAATAGAATGTCATCATTTTACTTTTTTTTTGAAATTTAATTTTATTATTGTGGTTTGCTTAAAATGTTTTCAATTATTTATTTATTTATTTATTCTTTTTTTTTTAGTTATTATTATTTCATTATTTCCCTTTAATATTCATATTTATAAAACATATTATGTGTAACGATTATAAATACCATATATTAAAAATAAAATAATAATACAAATTTATTAAATAAAAAATATAAATAATAAATAATATTAGTATTATTCTGTTTTCTTTTCATTCAGTCTTTTTTTTTTTTATTATTTATTGACTTGCTTCAAGTTTATTTATTTGCTTCTTAATTATTTTTAACATTTTCATTAGCAAAATCTAAAGAGAAATTTAAAAAAATTCATTGTAAATAACACACAATCAGTATAAACTTAAATACTTATATTGCAACCATTTGTTTGTAAAAATATATTTTATTCACTTTATATATATGCATATATACATATATATATACATGAATTGTTTTCATTTAATCGCAATATGTCAGATTCAGGCCTCTGATTTGGGAGTGAACTTAAAGCCGCACGATTGACACATTGGCCATTGATTAAAATGCAGCTCAATGAAAAACATTTGTTCATATTTGATGTGAAATCCCACACTGAATAGCTTATTAAAATGAATTCTCTTTAAATGTGTGTTTTTTTTTATATTTATTTATTTTTTTTTTTTAGCATTCTTTTGATCAGTTTGACACATTGATTAATTTGTTTACAAAGCAATTGCTCATGCATAAAGTAATATGAATTGCAAAAAAGGAAAAAAAGTGTATAGATATAAATATATACACATATATATATACATTACTTTTATATACTTATATATATACGATTTTTTTTAAATCATTTGAACTTTTGTCTGTGGCTGACACATAACAGCAATTAGTTATTAATTAACAGACCGCATTTGTATTAATTAATTTGTGCTACGCATAATATCGAACTATGCTTATTTAATATTCTGCCTGGGCATATTATGCAATAATCCAAAATTTTATATATTAATACTAGAAAATTACATGACTGCTGCCAGCCGCTGCCTTTTCCTGACCTGCCAGCGACACTTATTAATTAATAATGCGAATCACAATTAAATTGCTTTTTCTCTATATATATATTTATATATATATATTTTTTTTTATTACTATTTCTATTTGCGCTACTTGGCAATAATGTTGAGCTGGTAATGTAGAAATATATCATATTAAATATTCTATTAAGTGCGTTTTCAATAAAAATATTTATTTCAAATGCATATAGCATAAACATGATTAACCACATATCAGGTGTTGTCTTGTGGAAATGTTCAATTATAAATTACATTGATGATGATTATTATTATTTTATTTATTTATTTATTTTTTTTTTTTTGTATATTTATTTTAATGAATTGATTTAAAAATATGATTTATTTTTTCACTTTTTGGGCTAGCTATATATTTATTTCATTTTATTTTATTATTTATTATATACTTTAAAACATTTTTTTATTTTTAGGTTTGTCAACTATAAAAAGGGTTAATCTATATTCCTAAGCTATGGGCAAGATTATAAGTAAGTATATATTAGTTTATCAAACACGAATGCAACTCTAAAAGTGAAATAGAAACTGAAACTAGAATCATGAATAATCATAAGTATTATGTATTAAACTTAATTACGTAAATATATTTCCACTAAAGTTGAAGTTTTTGCCATAACAACTCGAGGCTTATGCAGCGAGTGAAACATTTACCAATTAGCTGGAAAATCTGAAGTGTTTGCTGTCTTTTTTGTTTCAAGTAAATATCGTTTTAATAAAATTGCCAAGACAAACTTGCAACGACAACAACAACAACAATAATAATAGCAGCAGCAACAACAACGAAAGCTACGAATAACAACATTTTGTGAAAATCTTGAACAAAACGTGGCTAAAACTAAAACTAAATGCAGACATAAATATTTTATGCTTAAAGTAAAAAACTTTTGCAATTTGACTGCTGTTGCAGTTGCAGTAGCCAAAAAGCTGGCTAAATCTCACACAAACACACACTCACACACACACATGCACACACTGACAGTAGCTGTGGCTGGTTTTGGCCTTTTTTGTGCGCTTGGCCAAAATCTAAACATAAGTTAGCATTTAAGTTGGCGCAGGGCGCAAAAGCATAAAACACGCAGGAACAACACACATACATGGAAACCACAACGACTCTCTCTCTCTCTCTCTCTCTCGCTCTCGCACACACTCATTCTGGTGATCCACTTCCGCTGCGCTCAAGATAAGAAATTTACTTGGCTATTTGAATTCCGGAAGCCTTAGCTTCACTCCTACAAGTGGGCGGCGAGGGCGAGTGGGTGCAGGTGCAAGGTGGGCGTGGCAAGGGCTATGAGTGTGTGGCAGGTATAGCTCAACACTCATGTCGTCGTCTCGTGCCAGGCAAATTTCAGCGCATTGCAAGTCAATTAAAACTTATATTTTAGTTGTTTGGGTTTTCTTGCCTTCGTCTTCTTCTTGATTTTGTTGTACTTGAAGGTAAATAATATTATAACTGGGATTTTTGGGCCAAATTTTAAAAGTGTTAAAGTTCAAATAATCTAAATATGAAAAGTAAAATATTTCAAAACGAAAAAAAAAAAAAAAAAATAAATGTATGTAAACATAATAATATATTATAAATTTATAATAATAATAATATAATAATAATATTATTATATTATTGAACATTTACCATTAATAATTCTACCTAAATGTAACAATATCATAGCTAGCAAAGAACCGTTTTAATTTTTGTCCTGCATTCACGATATCAGCCAACAACAACAAAGAATAATACTCATTCGCTCTCACTCTCCCATACACGCATACTCTCAGTCTCGTTCTCAGCAAAAGTCGTCGGTTCTTTTCGTTTTAGTCTTCGGTTGAGCGCCTTGAACTATTCGTATAGCGATACGATTGTCGTTCGTTAGAGTGAGAAAGTGAGCGAAAGACAAGTTCAGATTTCCATACACATGCACACGCTCAACTCGCATGCGATATTGATGTGTTTACCGAAGACAACACACGTATGCATGCCTATACACATACCAATACATTCCACAAGAGAGTTTCTGCTTTATTGAACTCAAGCAAACGTTCGGGGAGCAACCAGAGCGAAGCAATGTAAACGAAGACGATTGCGAGCCGAACGTAAACGAACTCTTGTTGCAGAGCCGATGCAATCGGTTGCTCTCTGAGTTTGCATACGTTCACGATTGCGAGCCGATCGTAAATTACCTCTCTTTGAAGAACCGATGCAATCAATTGCTCTCTGGGTTAACCTAACTTATGTCACTAATAGTAGTTTGTATATGTATGTGACATGGAAATTTCAACAAAATCTAAAATCAACTTAGAATCTCTATAAGCCTTTAATGCATTAATATATGTATGATTATGTAACTATTTTTTATATTCATTTATTTACAAAAATTAACCACCTTTTGAGTTTAGGGTATCTGTTTGTCGAGCACTGCCGCTCGCAACACTCGCACATTTTCAATTTGGAGTCATATTTCGAACTCACTGTGTCTACAAAATCATTTATATTCGTCAATTCGTCTAACGCTCTGCCAACATTTTTAGTCTAAAATTAAATTTCGCATAGAAAAAGAAGAGGAAGAAGACAAAATAAAGCAGTTAGATTGAAGCTGGATTTACTGGACTCGCTGCAGAGCTGTAACGAGGACATGGCATTGAATAATTTATTGCCTGGCAACTAATTAAAATTGCATGAACACGTCTCGAATGAAATTTAATGAAAACATTTGATTTCACATTTTCCATAGATATATATGTATGTGTGTGTCTCGCTGTTTGTGTGTGTGTGTGTGTCATGTCCTGTAAGCTTTCATTTCATTAAGATGCCGGCGACATGATCTTTTAATTTCATTTATATAAATATTTACTTTCTATTTCCAATTGGCTGCCAACAGAATTGCTAACTACATTTTCCACTCAGCTTTTCCACAGTGCAGATTTTCCTTCCTTTGCTGCTGTTCTATGTGAAATTAAATTCGTTACGTCGAGTGTTCGAGGACGATGAACTAAATGTAAATTGAATACTCGATGGCAAAAGCTATGTCGAGCTCAGTTTTGATTTCAGATTCTTAATCCCAATGTGAAGGCTTTAAAAGAGCTTGAAGTTGTTTTATTTTTATAATAATTGTGTTAATTGAATTTTAGCTTGGATCATTTATTTACATGTAAATTACAAAATATAATAAAAATAATTTAATTACCCAAGCATCCCAAGCTAAATCGTGCCTTACTTCTCGCTCACTGTTCGCTCATTCTCACCATCGCTCTCCCTGTCCCTCTCCCACTCGTCGCTCACCCGTTCTCCTTCCCTCCCTCTGTCTTCTTTCGCCGGCCAATCAATTTCAATAGCCGCAATTTGTTGAAGCATTGTCATAAATTGCACTAATGCCTATATAGGCGTCAGACGGAACCAATCTGCCCTCTGCATGTCCCGTCGTTCCACTTTCCCACTTTGCCGCCCGCACAGCCCATCCTGGCATGCCCACGCCCACGCTTGCTCGCTGGTCACCTGTCAATTATTTTAACAAGACAAAAACGCATCAATGGAGCTCATGGAGGCTCATGGAGCATGTCAGGCCATGGAGGCTCTGGCTAGATTTGGCAGTAAATTTATACAATGTGTCAGCTATATACATAGAGATATACATATATATATATATATGTATATAGAGGTATATAGTTATGTATATAGAGAGCTTCTGGAACGTGCAAATCCCCTTTGCGTTGAAATGGCTTAATGTCACTTTATTTCATGCGGTCTTGTCACGTCTGTCTGCGCTTTTTGTTTCGACTCGTTTCTCTTTCTCTTCCTCTTTCTCTCATTCTTTTTTGGTTCTCACAGTTGTTCTTTTTGACCCCGCCTTTGTGACACTGTCCATCAGTCAAATGTGTGTGTGTGTGTGTGTGTGTGTGTGTATCGATTTGTGTTCCATTCAGCTCTCGGCATTAGTTTTTGCCAATCAGCAGGACACCCGCTCCCTCCTGCTGCCGTCTGCTCAGCCCTCCCGCGACCACGAAAATAGCTTGTCAATTATTTGGCAATTTCATTGGCCCCGTTGACAATGGGATTTGTTGCGTTTCATTTAATATTTGACCGGGTCGCATTTTGTAACTTGTAAATCAACAGCTACCAGCTTCGATATCTCGCTGTACATACATATATACATACATATATAACAGCTGTTATAAATAAAGATTTTCACTGAGTCTCATTTAATTTATTCAAAAAATAGTCATTTCCGTGGGCTTTGCCACCAATTTCAATTAAATTGCCGACTTATGTCCAAAACGGTTACGAATCGAGATTTTGCAGCCAATGTCCGTTCGTCCGTCCCTCCGTCCCTTCCTCACTCCATCATGTCTGACGCTTTGCCATCGAGCAGAGCTCAATTTAAATGCCGTCACGGGGATCAACATCAACTGTCTATCGATGGCAGCCAGCGTGCCATGAAAATTGAAAATTAGCAGCAGCAACAGCAGCCGGAACTGAAGTGGCGCAAAATGAACAAAGGGAAAGGGTTCGCTAATTGGAGCAAACCCTAGGCCTCTAGGCCCAATCACCCCGTCCCACTCTTCAACTATATGTTTCATTGTCATGTCAAGGGCTTTTAGAGCGCGCAAATGTTTTCAGCCGTAGCTAATTTCTAGCTTTTTTTTTGTTTGTACACATAATTGATTTATTGAGATGTCGTTTAGGATTGCGCAGCTTATGTGTAGGGAATGGGCAGTGAATTGGTTGAAGAACTCAATTAAGCGATACATACATACATATATGGAGTTGGCTGTACCTTAAGAGTAGTTGGAAATGAGGCAGACACATCACTGTAGAAGAGAGTGCAAGAGAATTTAGCAAAGAATTCAGCTGAAAATCTTCTGTTCCTTTTTTATTTGAATTACGCTCTCTACTCTGCCTCTTGTATGATTATCGATAGACTTATAGCTAGGTATCGATAGTTACATTGACCTATCCTCTCTAATCGTTTCTAATTTCTTATTGGTCTACTACAATATTTATCTCTATATAGATATAGATATGCATCCCTTTAGATATAGATTGCAGTTCAGACAACAAATCACAACGCCTTGCTGCCTAATCGAGCTGGGCAAACAAACCAATCTCTGTCCAAATACAAATACAAACAAACACGCACACACACACACAAGACTCTGAGCAGCAATGAAGTAATTGAAAAAAAGAACTTCGAAATGCAGCTGCTGCTGTCTACTCTATAACTTTAGTCAGCCACGCCTCTACTTTGTGCTCAACTGTAAGGCGTACTGGCTGGGAATATACATATACATATACATATACACATACACACATATATCTACAAGCATATACAGCTGCGCGTATAGCTCAAAAGCAGAAGGCAAACTGTCTAGCGACAATAGGAAATCGCATCGTTGGTCACTTTTGCTCGTTGAGAAATTGACATTTAAACATGAAATTCCAGCCAAATATTCGTGCCAACAACAATGGTGACTTGGGCCACTTTTTCGTGATACCATAAGCAATTCGTAACCCCCTTTGGCTAAACCATGCCCATGACCATGCCCATGCCCAGCAACTGCAATCCCAGCACGACTGCAATCTCAGCATTGCAAGCATTTTGACCAAAAAAAAAAAAAGAAGAGGATGAGGAAGAAAAAAAAACTTTACATGGCTGCAGTTGGGCAGCAAGAAATTGAAAATAGTCCCAGCCCTGCCCCTGCCTCCGCAGCTCCTCCCGTGCTCGACCAGCGTAAGCACACATATCTATTCTAGGTATTCCCCATATGACTGTCTATCTAAACTGTCTATATATGTTTGTTACCATGCGTGTGTGTGTGTGTGTGTGTGTGCGTGTGTGTGTGCCTCCATGTCTGTGTGCACTTATCGATTGCTCATACGTCGCGTTGTCCCAAAGTGTCGAAAGGCAGCAAAAGCGAGAAAAAAACAGCAGCAACGGCAGCGGCGGCTGCGGCGGCAGCAAACAGAAAAATAGAATGGAATAGCAATGAAAATGTGCACAAAAGTTGAATCAAATACCAAATACCAAAGGCAGAAATCACACATTCTTATACACGAAGAGTGCCACAGAGCGACTGAGAAAGAGAGAGAGAGAGAGAGAAAACCCATTAACACTAATCGCTTCCCCACAGACACATAAACAATTTATCTGCCACACACACGTGTGTATGTGTGTGTGTGTGTGTGTATGTCCTTGTTGTAACTTACCCACAAGATCGAAGTCAAAAGTTTTTCGTCGGCGGCAACAGACTTGCATTTTCTTTATTTTCGTTTTTTTTTTAAGTTTTTTTTTTTTTTTTTTTTTTTTGGAAATATTTTTGCTTACGCTGGCGGAAATTTATCACGTTAACCTTTGGGAAATGCTCATATAATTTATCTTGAGGCAAGTAAATTTTCAAAAGCGCGCCTGGAATAAGTAAAAATGAAGAAGAAGCTGCAGACGAGAAAGCCGTGTTGCTTTCGGCTTCACATTTCCAGCTATGTAGGTATGTTGTATAGTGCGTGCTAAAAGTTTTCCGGCTCGCCCACAAAAATACTCTGGGGTGCTAGCAAATCGCTCGCGCGCGTCTCTCTCACTCTCTGTGTGTGTGTGTATGTATGTGTGTGTGTGTTAGCTGAAAAATGGCTCAGCATTTAAAAACATTCCATGTGTGTGTGTGTGTGTGTGTGTGTGCACTTAGAACCGCCTGCACAGTTTTGTTGGGCTTTAAAAAATTAGGTTAATTTGAAGTGGATGCGATTGATGAGCTACCATCCAAAAACACTTGGCAAATAATTAATAAAATTGTTGAAACGCTCTCAGACTTCAGATTTACAATTGTAAATGCCTCAGGTGGGCGTCTAGTCACGTATCCAAGTCGAATAAATTTTAAACAATTTTTTATAATACTATTTTGTTTAAACTGTTATTAGTGGAGCAGAATTTTAATACTTTAATATTATATACAAATCAAATTAAATTACTCTTTGCAAGCGTAGCCAAAAATATGTGGAACCTATCATGAAATTTGTGTGTGT